>NDGM011122282.1:0-13872 GCA_002564305.1 Octomys mimax
TTTTTTTTTTTGTTTTGTTTTGTGGAACAAGGGATTGAACTCAGGCCCTTGCGCTTGCCAGGGAAGCGTTTATTCCACAGAGCCATCTCCCAGGCCCCCTATTTGTTAAAGATTTATAATCATTATCTCTTCCCAGCTCACAAGAACCTCCTGGAATTATGTGTTGCTAATGCTTAGATTTTTTTTTTCCTACACCAGCAAGTGAATCCCAGGTAGATTCTAACAGAATAAGGGGCTAATAACGAGCACATATTCTTAAAACCTTTGAGATTATCCCAGCCCACCATCCTCATGTAATGTGTATTTCATAATTAATAGAGGCCAAAAGAGCAGCTGAGATGGTAACGTGCCCCGCGGAATAGGCTCCTGCTCTTCCTCTGTGGTTTTTCCCTGCTCATCAGCTTCTAGTGACAAGCACTTAAAATTTTACATTAATTCTGTAGTCATAAAATAGTAGAAAGGCAGAAATTTTCTGGGTTACTCACAAATACCTGAAACTATAATTGTGCACCATTTCACTGGAAAACCCACATTTTGTATCTGTTATTTTCAATGAATAGTGAAACCCAGTTTTCTTAGTCCATGATTTAGTATTTTACTACATTAGTGTATAAGCAGAAGACCTATATGATGCCAATATTAAGAACTCTATATATTTTTTCTCTTATAACTTTCTCTAACATTTATCCATGTACAGGCATTTAAATGTTTTAAAAACTTTGATGTATATGTTTTTATGTATAAATTTGTTGTTTTGCAGTATGCATCTCTGAAAGGAGCTTTTCTTCTGTCTCCCTTCCTGGTGACAAGAAACCCATTTGCATGCATTTCTTTAAGATGTTGCATCATATTACATGAAATGTACTTGGGGTTGCCAATCAAATACGTAACTATTTTTTTCTTTTTTTAAAATGCATTTAGTACAGAGTCTACAGTGTCTCACTATGTAGATCAGATTCAAAGAGATCCTCCTGTTTTCAGCATCCCAAGCGCTGGGATTACAGGCACGTGCTACCATGCCCAATCTCCATCACCATCTCAGTGAGCCTCAGGGGTGGGGCCTGCACAACACTGTGGATCGAACCCCAGTCCCTAGGTCCCTGCGTCTGCCTGAGCAGGCACTTTAATCCACTGATTTTTCGGGCTGGCCCAAATATGTAACTTTTACCATAAACTTGATATATCTTGATGTGGACTAAGAGGGGTAATTGGTTTTCTAAAGTAACATATTTCTAACTACAAACTTCAATGAAAAAGACTTCATCAATTACTGAAATTAACACTTCTAATATTAGGATCATTCATTTTTAATGTTAATATGTATACTATAGCTACAAGTTTTATATTCACTACTATTTCTATTTTCACTTGTCTTATACTATTTGCATTGCCTTTTTTAGTTACATTTTCACATAAATTTTATAAAGTTACTTTTGATGTATGAAAGCCAGATTTCTTAATGCTGCCACCCATAATCAATTGTTACTTCCTCTTTTATTTCTGCTCATTGCTCATAATCATAGAAACTTTTATCACAGTTATGAAAACCATATGAAATCAAACTAAACAAATAATGAGAAAAATCAGTCACGAATGTAAGCAAATAAAAATCATTTAAAGAGTCAATGATACAAAGAATCCATGCAAAAAATAACCACATTGACTGTCTTTCTTAAATGACTGTGATAACAAGCTCGATTTTTATTAGAATCCCTTTTTAATAGTAAAGATGCAGATTCCTGGGCTTTTCCTGATATCCACAGAATGCATGCTTTCTAAGTGCACAGCAAGTTAAAACTCTGTTGAAGTGCATACAGAGCAGAATCTAATAAATAAATTTCATGGACTCCAAATGGGAGCCTGAAAATCCACATTTCAGATATTCAGTTATTTTAATGAAGTCAAGTTTCCCAACACACATTTTTTCTAATGCTCTACACTGGAATCATGATTGGTAGATTTAGAATCCTAATTTTTAGAATGGAAATTAATTTTGAAAATGGTCTTCACAGAGTGATAAGGCTAGCATGGATGCAATGTCATGTATGATGTTGGCCTGGGGTTACTTTATTATTAAAACACGGAGATTCAAACTTGGAAAACGTGTAGTGACAAAAAAATGATTACACAAACAGATTTAATTTACCATATAATTCTGTTTTGATGAAGAAATTAAACATTTCAATTATATTCTGATAAAACAAGTAAATTTCTGAGCATCCTAAATCATAGGAAGTGTATTTTTACACCTACGCAGAGACAGCTCACTGTAGAGTTGTGATGCGTGCCATGGTGTGGAAGGGGGCTGTGTGCAAATAGCAGGGCATGCAAATACAACGCATCGTCCCAGATCCCATACATACAAATTCATCTGATCTGGGATTTTCCTAAAACAAAAATTACAACACATAATACATAAAATCAGAGTATAGTTATACATAAAATGAGCATTCATAGTATTTTCTGTAGGTATGCAATAAATTACCTCACTAGTTACTGGCTAAAAACAAAAATAGCCATCTCACAATTTCTGAGGGAAAGTAATTTACAAATACCTAAGATGAATAACCATTCCTTGGATTTCTCCTGTGATAATGGCTTAGAATGCAGTTATGTAAACATTGGGCTGAGTGGAAAAATCTTTTTCCTAATATAGCTTACGCAGATGTCTGGCAAGGTGTGCTGGTTATTGACAAAAACTTAGCTTTACACCATGTAGGTGTCTCCACAGGGCTTTGAAATGGTAGGTGCCTCCTCCCAGAGCAAACAATTCAAGAGACAATGAAATGGAGGCCAAAATGTCTTATGATGTATCACTGAAAGTCATGTACAGTCATCCTAAGTTACGCAAGACTGCAGCGTAACTACAAGGACAATAATCAACAGTTGCTTTCTTGCATACAGCGCACTATGACTACAAATGTACTTCTTGTCCTGATGCAATAAAAACATAGCTAGGGCCAGCCTGATAGCTCAGCAGACTAAAAGGCCTGCTTAGGCAGAGCACAGCAGCTGGTGTTCCATTCCCAGCATGCTAGTCCAGCCCCACCCCCAGGGCACGTTGAGATGGAGATTGAGATTGGGCGTGGTGACTTCTGCCTGTAATCCCAGAATTTGGGAGGCTGAAAACAAGAGAATCACTCCAAGTATGATTTATGTAAGATCCTGTGGACCCTGCAGACCCTGTACCAAAAATATTTAAAAAGTAATAATAAATACATAGCTAATCTAGCGTTAACCTGGTCATAAAGAAATTTCAGTGGGCCAACTTCACTTACCAAAATGCTAAGACAAATGTAAAGTGTTTAGAAGATATGATTTAAGACGTATGACCAGAACATGTGGTGATAGCAATCTCTAGTTACACAGATATTCTGCAGGCTGAGGTAGGAGGATTAGTTGAATCAAAGGATTTAAATTCAGCTTGGGAAGTCCTTACATTGCATTTACTCCAGATTCTTTAAAATTTATTTATAGAAAGCATAATGATTTTCATATTGCTAAGTTTTTTTAATGGCTTTCAAATAAATTATAAACAACAATTTACACTGTTTTGTAAGTTTGATCTTTTTTCTTTCTTAGCTACTGTCCAGTTAGGTTAACTGTCCATGTCCTGTGGAGGAAAGGCCTCTGGGGTACATTTGGATAGAAGCCTTTCTTCATGATTCCCTCACCAACTGTTAGCTGCTCTTACTTGATTGTCATCAGAGGGAACACAGTGAGAACGAACGGCTCAAGGAGGAAGTTGTTCTTTTCTAAATCAGCATTGTTACAAGAGGGAAAGATGTTAATTTAATTATTTATCTGAAACTTTCATGAAGTGTTCAAAGAAGTCCCATTGATTCTTTCAATAAGGTCTCTCAGGTATTCAGTACAGCTCAGTCTTCTGGGGTCTATCTGTGGTCCATGTGAAAATTTCAAACATACTTCAAGCCACTATCTTGTAATATTAAGGTAATACTTCTGCAGCATAGAAGCTATTTGTCTCTCTGATACTGCTCCTCAGATGTTTTGGATGTCTCACATTCCTGATGTCTCTCATCCTTGAGTGTGCCAGACTCCAGACCATGCTCTTGTAGAACACCTCACTGGACTTGGAGTGGGGAATAGAAAGCCTTTCCAACCCTTTAGGGAGAGAAGCTTTAGGTACAGATTCCTAGCAATATTAAGACACTTTCCAACGTCCACTCAAAGTGTTCTCTTCATTTATATAGTCTAGAATTTTACAGTTTTAAAGTTATAAATATATGAAAAAATTAGTTATTATATTATCATATATATGTATATATGATACATGTATATATTATATATAACATATATATAGACTAATTTTGTTGTCCAAATCAAAACATCTATGTTAAAAATTTTACACTAAGTCTTGCATCAAGTATAATCAGATACTACTTTATTATCATACTGTAGAAACTATTTTAAAAACTTCTTCTTCCTTTCCTTTTCAAATTTATGATGACCTTGGCTTCATAGACGATCTTTATTTTTGTAAAAGAAAATTATCTCTGACTACTCCATTTATCTTCTGTGTTTTACTGTCACTTTTTCCCATACATTTTCTCACTAACATTGTGTTCATTAACTTTCTTTCTTGTAAAGAAATGCCCGTAATAAACAACTAATAAGAAAGAATTGTTTTGAGTCATGCTTCCAGAATTTTAGTGATGCTCAGTTGGCCTTGATGGTGAGAGACAGAATTGCAGCTGAAACATGAAATGAAATTGCTCACCCCTCGGCTTCCAGAGGGAAAGAAAGAGAGGCTTTGTCTTTGTTTCTCCTGAAAGGACATGACCCCAGTGCACTAGGCTGCATATAGTAACAGCTCTACCACCTTTCTTCAGTGTCTCAGGAGGAAGAGCAAGCCTTTCACACATGGTCTTTAGAGGATATTCAAGATCTAATGTACATGTATTCCTCTCTTTAGACAATGCATGATTCACAATATGACCATCTGACTGTGAAAGTTATAGCAAATGGAAAAAATTCAAGAAAATGGCAACTATTCTATGTTAAGCAATTGTAAACAGCAGGTGTCAATCCACATTAAAGACATAGCATTACCTATTGAATATAATTAATTTTATCTCAATTAAATATTCACTAGGTATATTATAATAATTTTCTCAATTTCTTGCTGAAATCCTACCATGTAAATGAATTCTGATTTTAAAAGCTACTTTAATAGTATAACTTTCCCCATTTTTCCCATGTTGTGCTAGCAATTCTTCAATATTCTACATTCACCCTGAATTATTTAATATTTTCTTCTACTCTACAGTTTATTTCTATATTAATTATTTGTAAGTTTGTATTGAGAAAATAAATATACCTAGAAAGTCCAGCTCAGGGGCCGGGGAGAGGGCTCAGTGGAATAAGCGCTTCCCTGGCAAGCGCAAGGGTCTGAGTTCAATCCACGGTTCTGCCAAAAAAAAAAAAAAAAAAAAAAGAACATCCAGGTCAAATATAAATATAGAACACTGGTAATCAATCTACATCATACTATATAGGAAGCCAATTTCTTATTTACAAAAAAACAGACCAGGATACCAGACTATGATAAGTAAGACTTGTAAGAAGTCTAGCTGTTATTTCTGATTACAATTTCTGAAACTTTCCAATAACTGTGTTACAGCAATGGCCCCAGATAGTGAAAACTTAATAAGTGAAAACTTGCATAATTTTTGTTTATAATTTCATTTTAGGACCAATGAGAATGTGCACCACTCTCCAATCATATAGATTGCACACTTCCTGATTGTTGGCCTGTCCTTACCATGCTAGAATCATTAGGCAACACCTGAAAGTTTTTTCTCCACTGAAAAACTATTCCATCATTCTGCCTTTGTTGATTCTTGGCCCAAACAAATGTGGTAGTAGTTGATGTCTTGTTAGAACCACCACTAAATAATTTCTGAGCATCCCATTTGGTTGTTCCTTATACCCAAAGTGTCTTTATTGAAATTCTCCCCATTTTCTAAATTTAATTACTATTTTCATTTGTTAAGTTTGTGGAACTATAGTATCCAAATATTAATTGGGTCCAGACATTCTGAATGAGAAATGCTTGGGTTGGTTTTAAACTTTAAAATATAAGACTCCAAATAAAGAACTCTATCCTCCTAAATGGTATTCCATATCATCAGCCAATCTTGTCTGCATCTCTCTCACCTATCGAAGGTTTCATTGCGTGACTTGAAGACTCAAAGTAAACATACTGACCTAGCCTGAGAAAGAGGAAAGGCTGTTAGCAGATGTGATTCGGGTCTTCTTGGGGCCTTCACTGTACTAGAATTCTTTACATATTTGAAGCAATTATTACTTACGATTAACAAGTGAATCAATTTATTAATATCTTTCTTTGTATACCTTTCTCTTTCTGTGTGTTTCTCTTTCTGTCTGTCTTTCATTCTCTCTGCCTCTATCAGCCTCTTATACACACAGACACACACACACACACACACACACACACACACACACACACACACACAGCCTACTGGTTCTTCTAGCTGAAGATTCATGATTAACAATTAACACACTAAATACTGAAACAACTAAACCACACCCACATTCTGCCATTTTGGGTTGTATGTTCCATGAGTGTATGACTTGGTTTAGTTTTTTCCCTGATTGTTTAATTCAACTCCCAAATATCATAAACTATTTTATCAGCAGTAGAAATGCACTTCTCACAATTTTGAAAGCTATGACTCTAAGATCAGGACACTAATATGTTCATTATCTGGCAATTGTTTCCTTTTTGGTTCATAGCTTCTGTGTTCTCAAGGTTAAAAATCAAACAAAACAAACATCTTCAGGCTTCTTTTGTAAAGATGCATCACTCTGCTTTCATGATCAAATTACCTTCCACAAACCCACATACTACTATTATGTGGCAGAAGTTCAACATAAGAAATTGGAAAGGATGTAGACATTCTGATTGTAATGCTGATAAGTACCCAGTGTCAACGCCATGTCTACCACAGAGCAGATAAACAATGTATAGTGGCTGACTATATGAACAACAATCTTTCCAGAACATAGTTTGGCATTTTGGTTTTATACTTTAGAAATTAAAAGACAAAAATATACCATATAATCTTCAAATTCTTTTTGAAAGTCAGGATCTCATGAGCGCCCCAAATAATCACGTTGAGGCTACTGAATATTGCTTAAGTTTACCACTGCTCTGTTAAACTAGAAACAAAATAAAACAGGAAACCCATATTATACCTCTTATTAATGGAATTTTATGAACACATTTCTTCTCAACTTATGTTTTATGGCATCCAGGTACTAAGTGCAGTTTCAAGCATACTCTATCTTCTGCTAAATCATACAGTAAATCATCACTCAGTAATGGCCACTTCATTTCTCATGCTGATTTTCTTAAGTGCTTCACTCTGAGATACCTCAGGCATGGTCCTATGCTTTTCTTTTTCCATTTCACATATTTGAATATGCAGCCAAAGTTCCAATACTTTATTTTTTATCACATTTATTTACGAGCCCTGGGTTACACAAAATTGTTCTTTCAGATCAATAACAGAGTAAGAAAATCTTTCACAGAAAACCAACACATTGCAACCTCCCTTTTTTCCTTTTATCACTTCTGCTATGATTCATTTGAAAAGAATTTCCCTGAAAAGATGAAAGTATGACAACTTTTGAATAAAAAGGAGCTTGAAAGTGGAAATACAGTTCAAAAATGTGTTTCAAACTCTAAGAATATCAACACATTAAATATGTGTGAGTTTGTTTGCTTTGCTTTACTTTGATTGTTTTTCTTCTCCACTTTGTTTTTCCTCTAGATGGATGTCATATCCAGATACAGGAGATGTATGGTGGGTTAAAATTTGAAATTCTGTATCATTTAATGTTATATTTCTATGGGCTAATTGTCTTAATTTCACTTTTAGAAGTATTAATGGAAATAGTTGATTTCATTGTCATAATTGAATGCCTCAGCCCCCGGTGGTGTTTTGTTTTTCTTGTAAGACCTGAGATGTTAATGTTTAAGTTGCTTTTTCTAGGTTAAAACCTTAGTGTTCAGATTCAGGTGCAGTGCTGACACTTTGCAGTGGATAGGTTTGTAGCTGCAGTGCTGTGATGGCCTGTAAAAGTTTTGCCGCCACTGCCTTAGGCAGTCCTGAAATAGTCTGCAGTTATTTCTCCAAGGCCGTGAAATCCTTGAACTGTTCTCTGACCTAATGCCAGGGGCGCAGTCTCCATTGCCGTCAACACTTTGTTTTGATATTTCCATCTCTCAAATTATGCACTGTACATTTTTAAAGTAATATAATGTTTGCTATAAATTTTTCTTACCTAATTGTGAAATACCACATTTAGAAATTATTCCCATTTTGTCAAAGTATAGTGACTTGATGTGTGTTGGGCGGGGGAGAGATGAAGGAATTACTGCATCTAATTCTCTAGTTTTCTACAAAATGTGACTTCTTTCTGCATTGTTTTAAATTATTGTATCAAATGAAAATATTAAAAAAATTTTCAGGGCCGGCCAGATAGCTCAGAGGATTAAAGCACCTGCTTAGGCAGTCTCAGGGATGGGATTCAATCCCCACTGTGTGGTGCTGGCCCCAATCCCCATTGTGTGGTGCTGGCCCCAACCCACTGAGAAGGTGATAGAGACTGGGTATGGTGGTGGCGCATGCCTGAAATCCCAGCGCTTCGGAGACTGAAAACAGGAGGATCACTGCGAGTGTGATCTGCGAGTGAGACCTTGTAGACCCTGTACTAAAAATACATTAAAAAGGAGGAAATGTTAGTAAAAAAAGACCAATCATTAATATTAAGAACAATGAATTATAAACAAGAAATTTTCAGAGTGATTGCTGCAAAAAATGTTATTTTGTGCCCTTGGATATCAAAGATGCAAGAATGATTCTAAGTAATCAAAGAATGACAGAAAAACAGATTGACTTGAAAAGTTTACACTTTCTCAAGAAAGACATTCATTTTTCTAAGTATGAAAATTAAAAAAAATATTGGTAAGACCTATCACATGTTTTAGTTGTAATACAATATTTATAAGTGGAATGGAGATTTTTTGTCAATAATTTTGAAAAAAAAATTACTGAAATAATTTTGGCCACCAAATTTAAATTTAATAATAAAGTCATCACCTTTAAATACACACAAATGGAGTAATTTTGAATATTGGATAGATCATACAGAATAGAATATTATTACTGAATTTTTTTTTAAAAAATGGCTTATTTCTAAAGCATCTTTGGTATGCAGTTCTTTAAACTTTCAAATAATTCCTGCCACAGTTTACATAAAGATATTCCCAGAACAAGAGATGCATTTCAGGCCGAGGAGACAGCTCCAAAGTCTAAGTGCCTGCTTGGCAAGCACAAGGATCCCTGGTACCACATGCCATTCTGGCACGCTGAGCTGGCCACCGAAACCAGATGTGGTGGCACATGTCTGAAATCCCAGCCCTTGGGAGGCTGAGATAGGGGGATCAGAATGAATCTGAGCTGCGTAGTGAGACCTTGTACTAAATTAATTAATTATTGAAAAATAAGATGCATTCCATTGTGTACTTAACCAGAATATTTGTATATTATTTTCACAAAGCATGAGGAACTGATGCTACCATTAAACTGTGAAATGTTTTAGATTACTTGCTGTACTTTGGCAGGTTTAGTTGAGCTTTTTGCTTCCCTTGTTCAGTGGTAGACAAGAATGTGGCTGTGGCTGTAAGATCCTCTCAAACCATCATTGCCTTTGAAACCCTAAATTTTCTTAATTATCAATTCACTGTGAATGTTTTAAAAGATGTATATTTATCAGTTTACCATGAAAGTACTAGAGACCTCACAATCAAACTTATTATTAGATTGGCATGGGATAAACTTAATATTCAATGATTTTTTTGCACCAGTGTGCAACATAATTTCTTGCTCAGCCAACTCAGGAATGTTAATTTTAATTACTGCTTTCCTGTTAGATATGGTCTTGGAATTATGGTAATTTCATGTTATATAGGTCGACCAGCTTAGTGACCATGAGTGGAATTTTACATACTAAAAATACCTCACTTATTAGTAAATATACATATTGGAAATTTACCTCTCTTGATTTTCTTTGTTTTTTTTTTCAGAAGGGTTAGCATGGTTTCTGTGATGGAGGCTTGGAAAATAAACTTTCATTGATTACCTTTTTTTTTGGTCTCTGTTTGGCAATTCCACATATACAATGTAAGTGCTGTACCACTAAGCTTCTTCCTTGGTCCTAATTCTCTAAAATTATGTTACATGATATCTTGCATCTTTAAAATTTGGAGATGCTATACTTATATATTACATATATATAATACATATTGTGTATGTTTTACATGTGTACATTATTAACTCACTGTATTCTACGTTTCTGTTGCTGTTCTCACTCTCCTTGCTGGTGAATGCTGTTCACTTTGCTTTGCTTAATAATCCATCCTCAGGGTGATGCTCATTAACACGTCCGTAGGAAAGGCTGCAGATATCTGATCATCATGTCCTAGAAGTTTGTGGCTTGACATGGCACTAGGTGGTTAGGAATTCTGTTCAAGTGACTTGCTATCTTCCTTTTGCCTTTTCTTTTCATACTCGGAAGACAAATCATTGTAAGAACTATGTACTAAAAAATTGAATTATATGCAAGTTATTCTAAAATGTTAGTAGAAATTGGGCTGTAGAAAAATTACTCATGTGTAGCACTGAAGTTGTCTCTTGTAGAGTGCTAACTATATTACAAAGTGAACTGGTTATAAATTTTATCTTAATACACATTACAGCACTATGCACTATAATGGACATTTAATTTGTTTAAATTCTACTGTAGGGAATTGAATTTGGGACACTACTGCTGAGCTATCTTCTTAGACCTTTTAACTAATTAATTAATTAAATTAGAAATAAGGTTTTGCTAAATTGGCCACACTGGCCTCAAACTCCCAATCCTCCTGTCTTAGCTTCTGGTATACTTAGGGACTCTTGTTCCAAAGCACTGAACTGGACAGTAAATTTCATTAACCACTATGCCTACTGTAACACTGTATATATTGCTTTTTATATATCAGTATCCATATGTGTATAAATTCTCTACTGATGTCTGTATTGTATATGTTTTAGAAAGCTCATAATCCTGTTTCAGTGCATGGTTTGTAGTGATTAAATAAATCCATTACATTCATTTCCATTTTACAATTAAAATATGATCTACTATTAAAAACAAATTAGCATTGCATTTTAAAGTAAGACTGCATTATGAAATTATTATATTATATAGTAGTGATGGTGATATACCTTCAAATACTTTTTATTCTTTCCCAAAGCTTGCATTCAATGATGATAAGTAAATTAATAATATTCAAATAAAAATATAACATTTCAGGCAGCAATTAAGGATACAGTGCCTTTAGTACTGTACTTTGATTACAGTGCATTTTATGTCAGCACAGAACAGCTTTGATGAGCCATAGGTGTCCTGTAGATTTTGGGGGTGATCTGCCTATGTATTATTGTGCTTTTTTAATTCTTTCAATGCTTTTGTTTTTTCTGTATTTCAGGGAAGAGTGTACAGGGTGTTCAAGGTCTCACTACTAGATAGGACTCCTAGTGATTCTCCTGTTTACAGATTCCCAAATGTTGGGATTACAGGCACAACCACTACATCCAGTATCAATTGCAGCATCTCAATGTACCCCAGGGTGGAGCTGGCATGGCAAACCTGGGGATTGAACCCCCAGCCCCAGCCTCTGCTTGCAGGCACTTCAATATGCTGAGCTATTTGGCTGGCCCATTCCTTCAATAATTTTGTTCACCTATAAATACTCAGAATAATAATATCTGTTACAAATAATTTAATTAAAGGCAAGTTTCATCTCTAGCATTTTTTTATGTTTTTTTTTTCTCTTGTAAGTTACAAGACAGAGCCTTCTCAGAAAAATGTGTTCTGAAACACACTTGGTTTTAGGAATTATACTTGTCAGCTTTTGCCTGCCTGCTCAACTTAATGGAAAAGAGGCTTTTGTGGCTCACAGTTCCAGGGGATTCATTCTGTGCTCACCTGGTTCCACAGCAGGATCATGACAGAAGAGTGTGGTGGAGCAAAATGGCTTCAGCTTGGCCCGGTGGCAGAACAGTACCAGAGAGGAAGGGGTACGGGTTTAGAACAGTACTTCACATAAGAGCGTGCCTTACAAATCGCCCGTCCAATCAGGTTGGCACTCCAGGTTAGCTATCACTGTCTGCTAGGTTTAAATGGATATCACTGCTAGAAATAGCTCCTAGGGAAAGTGGAGTGAAGAGCAGTTTAAGGAAAGAGAAGAATTGCTGGGCTCTCTCAGTAGTGAAATTGAAGTCATAAACCAATGCAACTGTGGAACTTTTTTCCTTTAAAAGACTTTCTTCTACGGTACTTTGAAGACACACACTGGCAGTTTTCCTTCTGTGTGCTTCACAGTCCTTCTCAGTCTATTTTAATGATCCTTTATTTTATCTTTGTTTGTCCTGTTAAATTTAATGTTCGTCAATATCTGCCCTGAACTCACTTTCCGCACACCATCTAGAGTCAGCTGCTTTATTCCTTTGCTTTCCTTTTCTGATGAATCTGCACATTCCCGACTCTTATGTTCTGGTTCTTTTCCCTCTATTTTGAGATGAAGTGTCCTTGTGTTATCCGAGTAGCTAAGATTAAGGCATGTACTTTTGTGCCCAGCTCTATTTCTCTTTGTGAAACCTGTGGCCAGGCATCTCATAATCTCTTGGCTGTTTCTACTTGAAGGCCTCAGATGCCTCAAACAGGGCATAGAGCAAATTTGACTGGGGTTCTTGAAATCTTTGTTCCCTGCATCATTAACATTACATTGTATAGGTTAAATGTTTTAAAACTCTGCATACAAAGACAAATCCTTTACTTTTTCTTTCTTAATTACTACCTATAGTGCAATTCATAGTGTCAATGAAACTCTGTTTTTATAGCTTTCAATATGCCTGACTTACTTTATTGAAATACCCCGCAAATTGGTCTCCCTGCCTCCAGTCTTTACTTTCTCTAGTCTGTCTCTTAATGGTGGAAACTAGCATGTAAACTATTGCAATGCTAAATGTCCTTACAGGTAAGAATCTCCAAAACAAGATACTTAAAATAATTTTTTTTCAGGACAACGTCATGTAGGAATCTATCTGGATCCTGTGTATTACAGCAGCCCATGGGCCAGTTACCAAAGCTCTTTAATCCTTTGCATTTGCTACTACTGCCTGGTCCCCTTTAGGTCTAGCTAGTGGTTTATTCTGTAAGAATGATGTAAGCATGTTAGAGGAATGCAAATGTCAAGGAAAAATATGTCAAGCTACCATCTGTTTTGATTGCTTTCCTGTTCTTAAGGTATATCTCATAAGACAATAACTACAAATTAGTTAAAATTTGAACTGATTTTCCACACCAAAGCACTATTCTCTGAAGAAAACTGTTTCTTTCTTATAATAGTTGCTCAGAAAATTCATTGCAGCTGACAGTCAGGCCTAAAAGCCTATATTCCTAAGAGGAGTTCTTTCACAATTCTTTCTTGTAAAGAAAGAAAAGTATCTGATGCAAAACGTGCAAACTACACCCCCTCAGGTGTGCATTGTGAGTCCTGTTTGATGACACAAGGATTCCAAGGGTCTGCTGCAGTTAGTCCTTTGTGAAGTTCAGCTAAATTCCATTCATTGTACTACAAAATATGGAAAAAATAGTTATCCCAGTTACTTAAAATGTATCAATATTTTCTCAATGAGTTTTCAAAAATTATTCATTTGGGCTGGCGAGATGGCTCAGTGGTCTAAAGCACCTACTTGGAACAAGCTGAACTAA
>NDGM011122296.1:0-10909 GCA_002564305.1 Octomys mimax
AGATAGTGATCAGAAATGGGGATTCTAGAACTGAAAGTTTTGTGAGGTGGCTGGAGGTGCTCATGGGCTAGGCTGTGGCCCTGAGAGTGAGTAGCTGGTGGGAGAAGAGGGGGTTGGAGCTGAGGGTGTCAGCGTCAGACAAAGTTAGGACATTGGATGGGCCACTGTCACGAGACAGTGTCTTGGGATCACACCAAGATTCTAAGACTAATAATGAAGAGGATGGCTGATATCAGAAGACTTAGACACTAAAAGAACAGTCTAGAAGCTGACAGTGCTGGGAGGGGAAGTCAGGCAGTGGTGCTTCAAGGGAGACAGACTTGTGCCAGGACATGGAAGAAGGACATTGTCTGTGTGGTACTGAGGAACTGCTGTGCTGTACAGAGACTGAGTAGGACTCAGGGAGGATGTGACATGGGCGGTTCACTTGCAGGTGCATGGATTCCCAGAAGCGCTGTGATGACAGTGGGCAGGACAGAGAGCAGAGGAAGCCTAGGCCGGGGTGAAATGAGAAATCTAATTTTCTCCTAGAGAAAAAAGAAAACCTGATGGGTAGTGCTGTTATTTTGAGGTCCAGGTTAGAGATGAGAGAAGGAGCCAAAGAATCAAAAGGCCGTGTGAATTAGTAACAGACTTAGGATTCACATGTGGGCTTCAGCATGAGCCAACCAGGGGTAAGTTAGAGAGCTGCCGCCTCGGCTGGGGAGGGGCTCAGTGATACAGCACTAGCATGTACCAGGCCCTGGGATCCAGCCCCAGTGTGAGGGAGAGGAAAGAGAGGCCATACAGCCCTAGCTAGCTCCCTTGCAGAGAAAGCAAAGAGGAGGGAGAGAGGGAAGTAGGGCCAGCGTCTCTCTCTGCCTCGCTAGGTGACTCGGACATCCCGCAAAGCTGTCGCCTTTGGCAAGCGCGCACACTCCATGAAGCGGAACCCCAACACCCCTGTCACCAAGGCAGGCTGGCTCTTCAAACAGGTGAGGTCACCCTGCCTCTCCTCCTGCCACAGCCACCACTCTGCTCTAGCTTCCTGGCTCTCCAGTGTTTATGGCAGAGTGTATAGTTTTTCATATGTCCTCCCACTGTCTCTGTGGGTGAATGTCCTCGTCATGTAAAGGCTCAGAAAAGTTGAGTGTCTTCCCAATGTCTTCCCAATGAATGTGTCAGATGTTGGAGTCCTAGGAGAGTTTTTGAGGGGCAAAGGCAATGACTTTGAGATTGTGTGGGTCACCAGCCCTGTCAGCAGCTCCCTGACTCATTATTTGTAGGTCCCTCTTGCTGTGGTGGGCTTGGGTGTCCCCTTCAGGCCCGGGGGTCTACCAGCTCATTCCAGGTTAACCTCATCACAGCCTTACCTGCCCTTCTGCTGAGTCACTCTGATCTGTCTCTTGTTCCTGAGCCTCATGGTGGTGGGATGGGAAGGTCATGGGAATAATGTCCTGTAAGTTCCTTGCATCTGAGCTCTCGGGTTGGGGATGCTGCTGCCACGTGCTAGTGGCCAGGTTATGACTGCAGGTAGGACACAGGTGTGATTGAGGCAGCACTGTCCTCATCATACTGCACCCTTCCTGCACACCCGGCTCCCAGCTCCTCACTTCTGTCTCCCCACATGTCCTGCAGGCCAGCTCTGGGGTGAAGCAGTGGAACAAGCGTTGGTTCGTGCTGGTAGACCGCTGCCTCTTCTACTACAAAGGTGAGCTTTCCTGGGGCCACCATGCCTCCTCATGCCGCCATAGCACTGGGCCCTGCTTGGACTGGGCATTGCCAGAGATGTCTCCCCATTATAGCCCTGGGGACCAGTAGGGTATGGCACTCATTCACATAGTCACTCATTCATTCAGTTGTAAGTCAGCAATGTTGATTGATGCCTACATGGTGTCAGGCAGAATTGTAGGTCCTGGCTGGTGACACTGGATGGACAAAGGGGATGGGGAAGAAAGGAAAAGCATGAAGGGAAGAAGCCACTAGTTACCTATGGGAGGTCACCTAAGGATCAAGGCTTGAGTGTTAATCTCCTGTCCCACTGGAGTGTACAGTCATTCCCAAAGGCAGGAGTTTTGCTAGTTTTGTTCCCTGCAGGGTTCTCAGTACCAAAAAGCATGTACAGAGCACAACAGATTACTGGTAGACCCTGAATAAGTGAAGCACCTCCACCCACTCCATACCTCCATACGCACCCCTAGTCCCTCCCACCTACCACCAAGGAGGAGGGTATGATCAGGTAACTGGTACAGCCTCCTCTGGGAAGTCATTGGGGTTTTTTTGGTGGAACCAGGAATTGAACTCAGGCCCTTCTACAAGCACTTATTCTACTGAGCCATCTCCCCGGCCCCTGGGAAGTCATTGTAAAATGCACATGTGATATGTGTTCAGGAGGGACAGAGGGCAGGAGCAAGCACTGTTGCTACTGGTGGCCTCCTGGCAGACCCTAGAGCAGGAGGAAGAGGCGTGGGGCACAAGGAGAGACAGGGTGCAATGATCTAGAAGCAAGAGAGGTTGTTTGCTCCTCTGCTTCTTTGCCCTGGGAGGGTGGAGCCCTGTTTTTCTCAGGCCTCCTCAGAGCAATTGGGTGAGTCATTAACTTTGGCAAACAAAGGTCATACCTGGTAGACCCCTGTGAGTGCCTGCTTCTCCGGAGCCCTGACTTGTGGCCCGGCTGACCCTGAAGGAGAGAAGTCAGGAAGGGGCTGAGGATGTGGGGCAGGTGTGGGGGAAAGCCCAAGCCTGGGGGAAGAGAATCTGCCCAGGCCCAGATGCTGAGCTGGGAAGCAGGACTGTCCTGGAGCCAGGGTGGGAGTGGACAAAGGGAAGCCTGGTCCCTGCAGCGGAGGGACAAGACATGCTGCAAAGAGGGGCCCTGTCCACAGCACCATGGCCTTGGAGCAGCCCTCCTCTCAGTCCCTTTCCTGTTGCTGGGCAATTTACCAAGGAGAGAGGTTTGTTCAGGCCTGTGATCTTGGAGGCTGGGAGAACCCAGAGCCTGGCGCTGACTGCTGCTTGGCCTCTGGAGGCCTGGGGAGTAGAAGGACGGAGGAGTAGGCACATGTGGAGGAAATAAAACCCGAGGGTAGTGTTGCTTTGCTTTGTAAGACCTGCCCTAAAGAGGAGCCCACTCTGAGCACTCCGCCCCTCTTTAAACCCGCACCACTACCTCTGCTAAACTGTAATTGGGGTTTTAGAAAGACAAACCTGAGGGTGGGGTATCTCTTCTCTCTTCATGACCTCTCTACAGTGCAACATCCCCCACCCACCCCCAAGAGCATGCATGTGGCCCTGCTGTGTAGCAGCAATAGGTGGCCTTAGAAATTCCCCTGCATACACCCTTCTGTACCTCTGTCCCTGGCAGATGACAGGGAGGAAGTGACTTTGGACGTCAGTTTTTCATCCATAACATGTTGGCACCCCCTGAACATTGACCTGTACTGTGCTAGGCAGGAAACCATTTCCTCTGAGGCGGTCAGCCCCCAAACGGCTTTCAGAGTCCCAATCCAGGAAACAAACAGCAACCTCAGAGGAGGTGTGAGGGTCTTGCCAGATCACATGTTTGTCCCCCACCTGTCCCACAGAACTCCCTGTCCTGTGTGGCCTTCTGCTGACAGCTGGGCTGACTAGCTAGTGCTTCAGGATGAATTATGTGACAGTCTAATTGTTAGCTGGACCCTGGGATACAGGCATGCTTTCCTAAGGGAGAGCAGGGGCCTCAGAGGGTCTGAAGCAAGCTGCTGGGTGGCCCAGAGGAGCCAGAGTGGAAGGAGGGCAGGTGTCCTCCCTGTGCTGCACCCCATTCCCCTGCTCCATGTGTCTTGGCTGGACCTGTGCCATCTAGTAGATAGGCTAGTAGAGAAGGTAGAGGTCCAGAGGGCTAGCTGTGGAGTCACGCTTCTTGGGTATAAGAGCCTGTGGCTGGTAGGCTCTTTACGGGGCCTCAGACACATCCCTTAGCCTCTGTGCCTCTTCAGTTCCTTATCTGCCACATGGTGGTAATGGCAGTACTTCCTCAAGTGTAGTTGGGAAAGTTGAGTCCAGTAGGACGTTGGTCTTCCACCAGGGACTGACGCAAGGTGAGTCAAAATGTCAACTGTGACTGTGTATTGGTGCATTCGAAGGACATAAGGGAGTGGGTGGGTACCCTTTCCTCTTCATGACTTCTCTACAGTCCAGCATGCCCCACCCCCAGGAGTATGCACGTGGCCCTACTGTGCAGCAACACTAGGTGGCCTCAGGAATTCCCATACACCCTCTGTGCCTCTGTCCCTGCAGATGAAAAGGAGGAGAGCATCCTGGGCAGCGTTCCCCTCCTGAGCTTCCGGGTCGCGGCTGTCCAGCCTTCAGACAACATCAGCCGGAAGCATACATTTAAGGTCAGTCGGGCCTCCTCTCTGGGGTCACATGCAGGGAACCTCCAAGGGTCCAGGGCATCTCCCTGAGGCATCCAGTGGAGGAGGAGGGAACTGCACTGACCCCTGGGCTCAGTGTGGGTGACTGTGAGGCTGAGGTGAGGCTGTAACAGGTCCCCTGCTCTTCTCTTAGGTGTCCCCTGAGGACTCCACGGTGGGTGTGGCACACCTCGATAGTGCCATCGCTTTTGCTGGGGAAGAAAGTTATATCCGAAGTGTTGGGCCTCCCTCCCAATAGTCTGCCCGTGGGAGGTCTCTCTGGGCAAAGGTGGGCCTGTGGCTGGTAGGCTTCTGAGATCTCCTGGGGAAGGGGCTTCTTCCCACCTCAGGCCCAAGGAACTGGACCCATGGTGCTCGAACTTTAATCTTTATAGAAAATTAGGAGTTGCCCTTCACTCCAGTCTGAGCCACAAGCTTTGTATAGACAATTTGAAAGAACAAGTGCCCAGGAAAATGGGACTCAGTGCCTGCTCAGTGCCACTCCCTAGGAAGCCCCAAGGGACCCACCAGCCAAAGGCCTGCCTGCAGCTGGCTCATCCTAGGCCAGTGTTTTTCCACATTTAAAAATTCATGACCCATTAAAAACTATAAAAATCCCATGCCCTTTTTGTATTTTGCGATGCAAAAGCCATAGGTTTCTTTTTGCTCTCCAAATATATAACGCCAGCTGAGCATGTTCTTAGGACAAAGCCCTCCCTCCCTCCTCTTCTCCCTCCCTCAGCTGAGAATTGCTGTCCAAGTCCCTTAAACCCAAGCTGTGGTGTCAGATGATAGGACCTTCAAGTCACACCTGGCCAGGAGCTGAGCTCCTAGGGCCCTCTCTGTCCAAAGAGGGTCAGCTGGCTACAGAAAAGAGATGGGTGGCATACCTTCCACAGTAAACCAGAAGGGTTTATTTGGCGTATAATTAGTTTCCCAGCTCCCAGGGACTTGTGTGCCAGAGGTATGAACAATTAATAAAACTCTGACTCCAGGGAACCTGATTCTAGCTGGAGAAATAGGAACAGGCTATTTAACGAACAACAAACAGTCCTCTGGTGGAGAGATACACTCACACCCACACGCCAGCAAACAGCCTCGCTACCCCTCCCCACCAGGCCTGTGAGAGACACACAGCCCAGCTCTGCTCAGAGCCAGATCCCAGCGTCAGATAAACATCTCAGAGTGCTGACACACAGCCCTGTCCCCAAACCCAGGGAACCTTCCCTGCAGCCCCTCACCTCCAGGGCCCACCTACCCCTTGTCCTGGTTTGCACTGCCCCTTTAGAGCCGGCTCTTTGGCCCACAAAGAGTTCTGACTGTGACTATTCAGTGGCCCTTCCCCAGGGAAGAGGGGGGGAGCTGAGACAGACAGACTGGAGGCTTGTCCTGCTGTAGCCACCAAGCGAAACTCTTGGGTGGAGAATAATGAGGAGGCAGGAGCTGTTCTGCCTAGGCTGTGGCTGAATGCTTAACCTCTTCCTAACACAGCCCATGGAGGCCTGTGCCTGGGGATATCCCTTCAATTCTCAGCCCCTTTCAAGGTTCCGGGCCAGTGCCCCTCCCTGTTCCCCATCAATAGCCCTATTTTTTCCCAGGCCCTCTTTCTCCCCCTGTCACAAACACATGTTCCTGGGCCTGTGTTTTCCTCTTGTTTGCTGCGGCATGTTTTGCCCCAGTGTGGCCATGAGCTCAAGGGCAAGAATACGTCTGGGCCTCTCTTGTGCCTGGTGCCCAGTGAGCCGTGCACACAGGCTGCTTGCCGGATGCCCGCTGAATCAGTGGACTCATTAGCTGCCCACTACCCCCACCCCAGGCAGTGCCGCCTGTCCTGCCTGCATCTCCTGCCCTCTACAATCAGCTTGTGTTTTCCACTAGAGGGCTCCCTGGGCACCGGGCTCTGCTCCTGTGCAGTTTCAAGTCCCCCTGGCCTCCTCACAGCTCACTGGCTGTCCATCAGCTCCTCCCCGGTCCTCTTCCACTTGGCCTCAGCTCTGCCCACATGCTGGGCCCTCGGCTGGAGAGCAGAGACCAGCCAGCGGGATCTGCCACTTGCTGGGAGAAGGGAGGTGAGGTGGGGCTGGCAGCAGTTCAGGGAGCCTTGTGAAGGCCGGGCAGGGAAAGCGTCTGCGGGTGTGGGTAGAGGCCATCAGGGAGCTCTGGTCCTCTCCTCCCAAACCCCAGGCCCTGGTTTAGCATCTGAGGAAATCATGAGGCTCACTTCTGAGACATATCACCTCTGAATCCCTCCTGTTAAGTGCAATAAACCAGGCTACCTGGTTTTGGGGGCTCTACGGGGTCTCACCTGGAGAGCAGACTGAGGTCCCAGAAAAAATGTAGGACTGTGGCCTCTGCCTGTAGCCAAAGAACCTTGAGTGCCACTGGGTGACCCTCCTCCATTGAGTTGATGGGTCAGTTAAGGTCACAGTGAAAAAGCAACTTGTCTGTAGCAGCAAGATGGCCAAAAGCAGAGTGACAATGAGCACTGGGGTTCGCTGCCCAGATGCCCATAGGGCCTGTACTCTGTGCCCCACCCCTTGGTATGAGCAGGGCACTGTGGATTACTCTCTGTCCTTCCCCACAGTGACATTGAATAGGAGAGACAGTCCAAGCCCCCCACTCCCCACCCCGCCCCATGCTTCTCACCATCTCCTGCCTCCTCTCCTGTGTCTCCTCTGGTGTTGGTTGACCTGTTTCTGCTTTTCCTCCTTCTGACCACGTGAGGACCCTTCCTCCGCCAGGAGCTTTCTTCTGGGTTCCCGCTGTGCCTGCTCCCAGCCACCAACTAGGTAGTGTGCTCCATCTGTATGCCAGTGTGTGCCTTGCATGCCTGGGGTTGGGGCTCGGCTATATCCCTGCGGGGAGTGAAGCTGGGGCTGAGAGCCTTGTGCGCCTAGGGCCATCTCCCCAGGACCTTGGGTGATTGTCGCATATGAAATTGGAGGGGTGAGTGGGTATGATAATTGTCCCTCTTGCTTATAATCACCTGAGGTGGGGCAGGTAGGCATGCCTGGCTTTTGGGTGGCCTGGTAGCATTTAAAGACCTAACCAAGGCAGATATGTGGATGCCAGCTGGAGCCTGTGGGTTGGGCATGGATTGTTCCCCTCACCTTGGTCCTGAGCTCTCCCTGGAGGAGGGCTGGAGGCCCAAGAATGGCCCAACTGACTGCTCTCCTGTGGGTGTTGGTGTTCTCTCCCTACAGGTGACTGTGTGCTGGGTGGATGAGGCCAGGGCCAGTTCCTCGAACTGCCTCTCCCCACAGGCTGAGCATGCTGGTGTCCGCACCTACTTCTTCAGTGCTGAGAGCCCTGAGGAGCAGGAGGCCTGGATCCAGGCCATGGGGGAGGCTGCCCGGGTACAGATCCCTCCCACCCAGAAGTCCGTGTCCCAGCCTGTGCGTCACAGGTGAGTGCCGGTGTTCCTGGCGTGGGAGGGAGGAGAGGAGCGCTTGGCTGGGCCTCAGGTGCTGCCACAGACCTCTGCAGAGCTTGGAAGCTGCTCCTTGCATGCCACCAGGGGGTCTGAGTAGGGGACTACGGAGCCTGAGGTCTCTGTTGCCCTGCTGGGCTCCTCCTCTTTTCTCTGAGGGAAGCAACCGAGAAGCCAGGCTCCTTCACGTCAGCCAGGAGCCGAGGGCTGGTACTTGCTGTGTGTGGCTTTGTGTGTCAAAGATACAGCATTCAGAGGAAGGTTTGCATCTTGATGTGGCCTCTTGGCTGTAGGGTGACCTCGGTGTAAGTGACTTAATCTCTCAGATCCTGAGCTTTCTTTCCTCCAGACCAGTGATTATGCTCTTATCTCACAGGGCTGTGGTGGGGGCTGCGCTGTGTATGTAACGCACTTGACATGCAGCAGACACTCAGCATATGGCTGCTCTCAGCACCTGCCATCCCCACGGTCTCAGCGCCTGTCTCTCCTTCAGCTGGGTATAGAGCTTTGAGATAGGTGTTAATGGGGATCCAGAAGAGGGGGGCTTGCAGTGTAGACTCCAAGTCTAGCCATGTGTCTTAGAAATGTTTACCCAGCAGCGTTTCCATAGGGAAGCCTGAATCTAGCAACCTCAGGAAGCTATATGAGAAATTGTCACGAGGTTCCTACTTGTGCACTTCCAGTTCCCTTGAAGGCTGGGATGCAGCTTCATAGTGGGATGCCTGCCTAGCACGTACAAAGCCCTGCTTTCCAGCACTGCAAGGCAAACAAGAAAAGAACAGCAGTCCACTCATTCATTTCACAACGTATTCACTTATTTTTATTTTTGCAGTATCGAACCCACGCCTTTGCACGAAGCTACACCCCAACACCACCTCATGCCCCTTTTGGAGATAGGGTCTCACTAAGTTGCTAAGTTATCCAGGTTGGTCACATGTGTTTCTTATGCTTTAGCTTCTTAGAGGCCTATGCCACCATGCCCAGGTTCTTATTTGACAAATGTTTACTGTGGTTGTCCATGTATGAGATCCTACACCAAGTGCTGGGAATACAAGGAAGGACAGGCTACTGTGTCCTGTGCTAATGGGGCCAGTGAAAAGTGGTACATGACCTGAGAAGAAGGCCTGGTGGGCAGAGCCATTCTGGCATGCATGGGCAGGACTATCACATGTTGTGTAGCAATTGCCCAGGCTGGAGCAAGGAGATAAAGCCCAGGATTTAGGAAGAAGGATCAGAAGTGGCTGCATCATGTTCTGTTGCTACTTCCCTGCCCCTGCCCCTCCTTCCCCGACTGCCACCCCCCACCCAACTCCATAACAGGGTAGAGTCACTTATAAATCTCCCTTGGCACCCTACAGCCACGAGAAGCCAGACTCCGAGAACATCCCACCCAGCAAACTCCTCCACCAGCCACCTCATAACAGCCTCCCAAAGCCTGAGCTGGAGGCCAAAACTCGAGGGGAGGGTGATGGCCGAGGCTGTGAAAAAGCAGAGCGGAAGCCAGAGAGGCCTGAAGTCAAGAAGGAGCCCCTGGTGAAAGCAAACGGCATCCCAGTTGGACCTGAGCCAGGCTCAGAGCCTGGCAGCCCTTACCCTGAGGGCCCGAGGGTCCCAGGGGGTGGGGAACAGCCAGCGCAACCCAATGGCTGGCCCTATAGCTCCCCAAGTCGACCAGGAAGCACAGCTTTCCCACCTCAGGATGGAGAGAATGCGGGGCATCGGCAGAGCTTCCCACCCCGCAGCAACCCCGACAAGATCGCCCAGCGCAAGAGTTCCATGAACCAGCTGCAGCAGTGGGTAAACCTGCGCCGAGGGGTACCACCACCCGAGGACCTTCGGAGGTGAGGCCTGGCTGGGCAGTGGTGGGGCTGGGTGGGTCTTAGGGCCATGGCCTGGGAAGAGGTCATGACTTGGGACATGTTCCCTATTGGGAACCTGGCAGCCAGACTAAGCTGGGAAAACAAGACAATCGCATGATTCCCAGCTTGCCCAAATCCTTTCCCACATTATGGTTCCATCTTTAGAGTTTGTCCACTGCCCCACCTCTTGTTTCTCGGTCTGCTTCCTTCCAAAAAGACAGAGCACGCCAATATCCCTCCAATAGGGTGCTGGAGAGCCCGCGAATCTGGCAGGGTTGGGAGAACCTCCAGTCGCTCTGGTCTGACATGTGTCCATGTCGTCAGTGCCCCGTCTTCTTGTCCAGTAGTGCTGCCAACACTGGACACACTGCCTACCAAGCCCACTCTCTATTTTTGAATCCTTGTTATTTGAAAGCCATTATTTATAGGAATATTTTTTATTTGTTTGAATTTTTGAAACAGTCTGACTATTTAAGCCAGACTAGTTTTTGAATTTGCAATTCTGTCTCAGCCAATGGTCAGATTACAGGTATGGGCCAGAATATACACAGCTGCAAGTTCTATGGAATTTTATTTAAAAAAAAAAAAAAAAAAAGTCCAGCCAGATAGCTTAGCAGACTAAAGCACCTGCTTAGGCAGAGTGCAGTGGTTTGATCCCCAGTGTGCTATGTTGGCCCTGCCCTTGGGGCATGCTGAGACCACGAGACTGGGCATGGTGGTGCACACCTGTAATCCCAGTGTTTGGGAGGCTGAAAACAGGAGAATCACTACTCTATGAGTCCAAGCTATATGGTGACACCCTGCAGATCCTGTCCTAAATACCTTTTTTTAAAAACCAAAAAACTCAGCCCTAATACTGTCTTCATGACCAATTTACTCTATCCAGTGACTGGCGTGACTGTGACTGGCTTGCAAATACGTGGGACCTTTATTAGGCCTGATAGTGTTTCTTGGGACAAATGAGCTGACCAGCACCTTCCCTGGGGCTTCGGGGGCTGCATTTCTGGCCTTCTGTTGACCAGGCTCAGGAGACACCCTCCCTCTCATGGCTCATCTGCAGCTCACCACCGGGGTTGAGCATCTCTAGGACCATAGGCCCTTGGGAAAATTTGCAGGAAGTTGTTGGTTCTTCCTGACAGGGCCCATGTGGTCAGGAGATTGCCCTCTCCTCCCTTCTCAGCTATCTACCAGGTGCACTTGGGTTCTTGCCTCCCTTGGAAAGAATCTTTTTTTTTTTTTTTTTTTTC
>NDGM011122298.1:0-11688 GCA_002564305.1 Octomys mimax
AGTCCTACAGATAACCCACTATTATTATGGACTACTGGACTATATTGGATTATTTTGCTGAACTCATGCACCTACTGTCTTTAAATGGCAATGGAATACCCATCTCTGACAAAACTAAAAAAAAAAAAAAAGTGGATACAAATGAAGGACCACTTTGTATCTGTATATACGAAATAGGATAAATATGCAGCTACTTTCTCTTAATTCAATGAGAAGAAAGATTGTCTTAATAGTGTTTGGATAGAATATCATATCTGCATCTTGTACTATGAATAACCACTAGGAAGACAACAATATGCAATGTACTAATTATTGAAACTGTCCTATTAATCAGTTTTGAAACTATCTCATTGCAATTTTTTCTCAATAAAATGAATACATAAATAAATATGAGACAGAAATAATATCTCAAGTAATGATAGAGGACAATTTTCCTCGATTCATTAAATACATTAGCCCAGGATACAAGAATACTCTTATCCCTCAAGCAGAATGTGAAGAAAGCCACATCTAGGTATATATGTAATACTGTTAAAATCAAAATAAAAAATCTTAAGAGCCACTAATGTTTAAAAATTTATTGCCTTCCAAGAAATAGCAAAAAATAGTATCTTTCCAGGGCCCCGGGTGATGGCTAAGTAGAATAAGCATTTCCCTGGCAAGTACAAGGGCCTGAGTTCAATCCCCGGTTCCAAAAAAAAAAAAAAAATCTTTTCACAGGAATATTTAATCTCTAAGGGAAATAAACGACACCTATAAAGTACTTCAAAATTGCCAACCTATACTTCTATATTCTGAAAACTATAGTTAAACAATTAAGGCATAATAAAAGTACTCCAAAGAAGAAGAACTGGCATAACTAATTATAAGAAAACCTTTACTAAAAGTAATATGGCAGAGCATTCTTCAGGCAGAAGAGGAAGTGGCTAAATAAATGCTCAAGAGAAAAACAGAATTTCATGGAAGCCATGTGAGTAAAAAACCAGTGGAAAACAGTGAGGGTGAAATTCTGTGAATGGAAATATTTTCAAAACTTAAAATAAATGAAGACACTAATACAAACATCAGAATGGAGCCAAGGTGTTCTAAGATTTTACCATTTTCATGAAGATGATAAAGATAATAGGTTATATTTCAATGACTAACAGTTTCTAGAGTAATTGTTCAATAAAAACATAGTTACAAATAAATGTCAATGAAAAATTAAACAATAAAAGTAATTGAGTCTTTCAAGTAAATAGGGATAGGTAAGGAAAGGAGAAAAACTACCGAAACACCAGGTCAACAAGAGAGAAAGATGTTACAATATCTAGGATACCATAATTACAGGAAGCATAAATATACTAAGTAGTCATGATACATGAATCATAAAGCGGAAGTCATCATCTTTGACCATACGATGGCATAAAACTCAGTCCTCACTTAGCAGAATGTATCCTTTGACTTGGAATTTTGATCACCCTCCTGGGCTAGGGGGATGCTGTCCTCTACTCTCTCATGGGGTGGGTAGAGGCAGGGACTTGCAGCTTCCTGACGCCTTGTGATTATGAAACTAAAGCATCAGTGTTCTACACTGCACTATGTTCCTAATCCATGATGTTAGCTAGGTTATGTGCATATTATGAATGTGTACGTTTTATGGGTCTTTTCAAGGCACAGTGGATTTGTCTGGACATAATCCTATTTTAAGTCAAGGAGCACCTGGACTCCAGTTAGAAAACCAAGGATATCAGTCTGGATAAAGAAACAAAACCTCGCTTCATTGTGTACAAGAGATATGTGCAAACACATGATTTAAATTTAGAAAATGTGTAGCAGCTAAACATGAAGCACAAGTGACGCAGTCCTTTTGACATCAGAAAATATAATGCATTCCTAAGTATAAAGGGTGGAATGCCAGCCGTATAAAGAGCAATCCAGTTGAACATATTGCAAGTCAATATTATTTGCAGAAAATAAAATAGATTCAAAATGTATAAAGCAACATGCAACAGAATTGAAAGAGAAATAGTCATTTCCACAATAGCAGTCTTGGATTTTAACATTTTTCTATGAATGCATCCATCATATCAAAACTCAATAAAAATATATAATATCTCAGCAACACATTAACAAATATTGTATGTGACAGATATAAAACACTATCATAGATGGTAATAGAATTTTCAACGCTTGCAAAACATTAAATCATAAAAATGGTTCAGAGCACAGAATGTTCAAGGTATAGATCTGCAATTATAAATCTAGTATTCTCTGATCAATGCCTAGGAAATCTGTAATTGTGTAAAAATTAGGTAATCTATATTGAAACCTATGAAACCAGTTGGTTGGAGGGCAAGTTAAAAAACATTTTGAACCCCCAAAAATGAATTCATTACTAATAAAATCCTGAGGGCATGGTATTAAAGAAATGTTCATATGACTTTAAGTGGAAATATTAGTGGAAAATAGTTTAAATCAATAATGTAAACTTCTTTACTCAGAAATTGGTAGAAGAACAGCAAATGAAACCCACCAAAAAAGTAAGATTGAAGTAATGAACACAATTGCAAAACTCGATAAGTGAACCATAGGGGAAAAAATGTAAAATATTTTTAATGCTAATAAAATTTATTCAAAAACCCTAACAAGAGTGATTGAAGGAATAAATAAACAAAAATTGAAATCACAAATGATCCTACCAATTAGGCAGTGTCTATGTTTGAGAAGTAAAGTTCATTATGAACAATTCAAGCCAATGTTTTGGCAATTTTTGTTGAAATAGACAAATCCATTGGAAAACACGATTTTCGATGAATTAAACACCTAAACTTGAATCCATTAAAATGTAAATTATTAATCAGTCTTTAAGCAGAAGACAGTACAATTCATGTTCATTTCACTTCACTGGTAAATCCTTAAAAACATTTAAAAGTGTTGTGATACCAGTATTACCCAATTTTTTAAAGAAGAGGAATGCTTTCCATTTTTTAATTAAACTTTTTGAGTTTATTACGAACCCAAGATTGTTGGGAATCAGACTTAGTTGAAGAAAGAGAAAATTTAATGCACAAGGATTATGCCCAAACTTTATGTTTGGAATTTACCACAGAATTTTGCAAAGGGAAATAATTACTTTTATCAGTAATTTTTCATGTTTTTCACTGTCCTTCTGATAAATTCTACACGTTTAGAAAAATAAAATTTTAGGAAACTTTGTACTTTCTTAGGTATCTCCTCAAAGATATGTCTTTATAATTTATTTAAATTTTAAAATATGTATTAGTACAAACTTGCATTATTGATCGTTTTTCTGGGAGTTGGTATACATAGCAGTAGACGCACTATAACCTCACTAATCGGACGTAGGTGTGATTGTTATATGATTATTGACCTCTGAATTGAGATGGGATAACATAAATTAAAATGAATAAAAGATGCTCACTATTCCCCCTAAGTTTATTTGATTTTTCTCTCATAACATTTATGTAAATTTCCTTCTATTCTACCAGACTTTAGTTTGCTCACAGATTCCATGTCACAATCTGCACTCCGGAGAATGTCTGCCCCTAACACAGTAGTGCAGAATTACAGAATCAATAAAGGTCGCTTTAGTTGTTTATAAATAAGCCCTTTTGATACAAGATAAAACAAATGCAGCGAATTGCTCCTATCAATATATCCTAATTATTTGTTTACTTAGCTGTCCCTTCTTCAATGTAGGGATCATGTTTTATTCATTTACGGGACCCAGAGAATTGCCGGCATATTAACAATGCTCATTGGAATGAAACCAAAGGGTGATAGAGTGGGTTTGAATGATTGTCTAGTTCCTCAAATACAGTTGTGGGGAGTCTCTCTTCTACTACGTTGCTGACTGGAACTGCCACCCAAATCTCCCAGGTGGTCCAGAGCTCTGGGGGTAGGCAGGAGAGGGAAGGTAACCCAATTTCAGGCTCCTGGGAGTCGCACTTCCCAAACCTCACAAGCATACACATCTTCTGGAGATACTTGTAAAATACAGACTGATTCCTTCAAAATAAAGCCTCAGTCATATCATCCCTAACAGATCTTTCTCATGGACATTCTTGGTTGTCTATCAGGGCACTGGGGGCCTTCACACAGGCACATGGACAATATCTAGTTCTCGATTTCAGGCCATCTTTTGGAACAAGATGCTAACATGACCCTCTGTTTGTCACATAAAACTGACTGTAACCCAGGTACTGAGTAAAACGACTAGATGGATTCCCCAGAGTTCTTAGGCCTAAACTGGAATTTATCCTTTCACACTTAAGTCATAAGTACCCTGCCTTTGTGCAGCAAAATCCCTTTCAGAAATTTCCAAAGTGTCCTTCAAAGTGGAATAGACTTAAGAAAGAAGCTGGCCACGCTTCTAATTTAATGACACTGTTTTATCATTACTGCAATTGGACTTCCCAAGCCTAAGAACACTAATTTCAGGGCCAGCACTATAGCTCAGCGGCACAAGCACCTGTCCCGCAAGCGCAAGAACCTGAGTTCAATTCCTGATATCCAAAAACAAAACAAAACAAAACCCTAATCTCAGTGGTAATGAAGCTCTTGTGTGTCCAGGGCTGCTTTGATTGAAAACTACAGCTGTGCCTTGCAGTTTCCACTGCTGTCCCGGGCTTGAGTACCCTTGTTGCTTATGTAGCACCAGCCGTGTCGCCATGCTACAGCGCCCTTTTGCAGCAGAGCTGACTCTCCCAGTAGAATCTACAAGGCATCGTCAGTATCGACGATTCTAGCAATTTAATTACTTTAATGTCTACTTTCTTAAATTACGGCCTTTCCTTCTTATTAACACCCCTTCTAAGTATCTCTGTGGGCGTCAGTACCTACATCTTCTCTTTTATAGGGCTTAAAAAGTGTCAAGTGAAGATGGCGAGACTTTCCATAGAGAGGTCCTCGTGAGTTTTAGCAGAGTCCTCACACAGGGACAAGTGTAGTTTCTACAGAATGGCTTACAGGTGCAGTGTCTCTAACACCTCCTTAGGCAGAATGTCGTCCCAGAGACCAAGGCGCACAGGCACCCTGAGCTGCTCGGCGCGGCGGCAGAGCGGTCTTCAGGGCTAGCCTTGGCTCCCATGAGCCTCTTCGCTGCTGAAATTTCACGGCGAGCCCTGAATGCTGTCTGCTCCATGTCAGAGGCCGACGTCCTCTGTTTACCCACCGAGCTTCTCCTTACTCTCCTGTGTCTGGGCCTGACCTCCAATAGTCTGAGCTATTCTTTCCACTCTGTTACTAAGAAAGAAACCACCTGTATTTTCTGCTACCCAACATTTCTCACTAACATTTTTTTTTCTCTTACAAATCAAAAGCTTTGATTTTAAAGCAATTATCTGTCAAGTGGATTTTTGAAGGTGCTTTAGGATGGAAAAATGAAAAGCAAAGCAGCAGCTCTTTTGCACGCCTTCAGAAACAACCCTGATTTTCTCTGAGCTATGTAAATGCCCCTAACCCACAAGGCAAGGTTCACAAGAGGTAGATATGGAAAAATAATAGTACCGTAACTAACATTTCAAGAAATTTCCTGCTAGAAATTTAAAGAGAAAAACACAGATAAATAGATTTGGGAAAACTGGCATTGATTTTTCTCCTAAGCCTACTCTCTGAGGATTATGCTGGAATTGTAATTTTTATTCCTTGCCTAATCTCAAAATGCTATGCTATTAAATTAAATTAATTATTCACAGTCATCTGAACTTCTGAGAATAAATTGTCATTGTGAGTGAGTTCCATGGCATTAATTTTCAGAAATAATGTTAAATACAACACTGGACCATCACTGCAACTTTTCAAAACCCTTGAAATAAGTAGAGATTTGGACCAGCGAGAGATCTCAGCAGTCTAAAGCGCCTGCTCAGGCAAGCTTAGGCAGGTGCAGGGGACCGAGGTTCGACCACATGCTGCGCCAGTCCTGCCCTCAGGGTGGGGTGAGCCAGCCAAAAAAAAGAGTAGAGATTGAATGATGCTCTATAACATGGATATTCAACCAAAACAGCATTCCAGAGTTTACCTTCTAATTCAGTCCAGTTAGCATGGGGCACCCCAGCCCTAGGGTTCTGTCGGTCTGTTGTGAGATCCGTGGGGACCTCACTGCCACCTACCTCACTGTGAAGTCATTCCCTGCCACAACCCCTGGGGCCTCAATGGGAATTGGCAGTTGTCAAATTAGCTTTTGGAGGCAGAATGTCAATGTCTTTGCCCACAGATTCACTGGGGGACAACTGGTGCTTTGATGAACTGTGAAAATTATATAAAAACACAACTCCAGGGATATTAAGTAGTGAAATGGATTTTTTTCAGATGATAACATTCAGAATTCTTTGGCAACGGAAGTGCAACTAAGGGACTGCTTCCTATGCCTCTGACATGGGAACAAGCCTACTCTGCTCTTCTGTGCCTTAAAATTGACACTGAAAATGCAGCTGGACCCTGGTCAGTGGTCCAGAGCCCTCTGGGCAGCCAGGGCCCGTGCTCAGCATACATCACATCACCAGACACAAGACAGCGTGGAGAAAGCGAGCCTATTTAGTTAACTCTCTCTTGATTCAGATTTACAGGAAGAGTTTGAAAAACTGAAGTTGTGTTAAGTTTCCACGTGGTATTTAAAGTGCTATGTCCCCTCCTCCTCGTTCAAGATTATATTTTAAATTTTTAATAAAGTGTGATGCACACACAGAGGACTGTAATCAAAAAAGCGGCTGCGAAGGGTAAAAAGAGGAGGATGACTCACTAATAAATAATCCCTTGGGGAATATAATTAGTTTTTCTTTCTTCTTAAATTAACACACGTAACCTGCCGGAGCAGCAAGCCTCATGGTAATTGCAGGACTCTTGGGTTTTCCCACCCATAGGTGCAGAATCTAAAATTGCAGTAATTAGGAGGTATTTCAAGAAGTGTCATTTCTCTCTTAGAGCAAAAACTAGGTGTATTGTGGCAGGGTAGCTGCATCAGTACCACAGGGACACTCTGTTCTTCGCCTTCCTTGATGGAAAAATCTGTAATGACAGGTCCTCTCAACTTTTACTTGAATCAGAAGTGAGAGTGAATCTGCCGCTCCCAGTGAGTCTCAAGAGGGGAACCAGGGTCACACAATTTGCATCCCCAGCAGTCATCTCTGACGAGGGCAGCACGCAGCCGGCTGTGCCCCCTGAGGTCCTCGGAGTGTACAGATGCTTCCAGAGGCTGCAGAACGGGAGGACTGCAGCTTTGCATTCTGATTTTATGAGTGCAATTAATCCACGAAGCATTCTTCATGCCCAGACCCCCCGCTGCCCGCTTTTGGACGCATTTATGCAGCACGTGAAAGCGGTATCATAGTGTGCTCCGTAATGAGTTCAATTCTTCTTGTCTTTCCTCTTCCTGTTTCCTTTTCAATGGAAAAAAATGATAGCTGAGTTTAATATTGCCAAATAGCCAAATAATTAGTGATGCTGGCTATTTTTTCTTCTTAAGTTATCCCTCAAGACATATAAAGCTAGAAGCATCATTTTGAAAACAAAAGGAGCAGAATATTAATGAATAGAAACAATGGTTGTTAATGAACAGTGTAAGAAAACATGAACTATTAATTCCTTATGAAATAATCATAAAAGTACATGGCACTGCAATCTTCTACCTTGGAAAGATGCGCTCTCTCAGTCTGAGGCTCACTTCAGTCTTAAGCATGTAAATTTTACTAGCTTTGCAGTTTTCTTTTGGGTAGATGCTAAAAAGAGCTGCAGATGGGAAGTATAAGGGTCAAATAGCATTTTTGAGGATTAGATCATTTTTATGGTTTCCACAAGTTTATTTTCTGAACAACTCCATTCTCTCCAGTATGGCAAAAGATCACAGTCTTGCAAACAAGGCATAAGCAACAGGTTTCCATTTGGAAAACACTATGGAACAGTCAGGCTACGATGCAAAGCAAATAACCCCTCCTATTTTCCCTGACAATTATGGGTATATGAAAACTGAGGCTAGTGAATATTGAAAAGGGAGAGAAATAGATTACTTCTGTATTTAGAAACAAAGAGATATTAGAAGAGTTTTGATAATAAATAGATTGGTCCTACAAAATGCTCCCCTGACAAAATAGCCAAAGCGATTATACAAGACACTAGTAATGGAAGAAAGTGGCTTCACTTTCATATCCCTAGAGGTATTTTATGACATCAATCAGTATTTGACCATATGTTACTCAGGTGATAAATTTGATTATCAGGGAATATGTAGAAGCAGAGCAACACCATGACGAGATGACGTTTCCACCAGGCTGGGCAAACTCTGTGAGGCCCTTCACCCCTCTGCCCTCCCGGGTGTGTTGGTGGGCAGTGGTCCTGAAAAGGCTGACGCTCCCAGATAGGTGACAGCCAGGATATGAAATTCGCTAGCATTATTGTCCTTACTATTTGGGGGTCATGTTTTGCTTACACCTGACAAACTGGTATAAAAGAGAACAAACTCAAATGCGCTCCTTGCTGAAATATCATCTTAAAAAGATACTTAGGTTTTGGAAATTGCTAAAGAAAATATAAACCTAACTGGAAACAAATCACCATGTGTGGTGAATTTACAGCTTTATTTTATTGTCTATTCTGAAAATAATATCACTTTAAGTGTAGAAGTTACACACATCAAAATCACAAGCAAATTCTGCTCATGGTGATCCTAATCCTTTTGAGCATTTTAAGGAAATTTCTGTATCTCACTAGTAATATGCTTCATTAAAAACTGAAAGATACATGCTTGTTGAGAAATATTTGAACATTATAGAGCCTCGTATTTGAGCAGACTCAAAAAAAAGTAAATATTGCCTGATATTTTTGGTTTTTCAAACTGTAAGGGGTTTGGACACTGGATTGCATGTGTGAGTGTGCATGTGTGTGTTTCTGAGATTCAAACCCAGGGCTTGAGTGAGACATGTAAACATTTCTCCACTGAGCCATTTCCCCAGCCCTGGAAGTTTATCTAAGTGTAAAGCCGGGATAGATACTGTCAGGATGATATGATCAAATTTATATTCATGAACTGTGACTTTGACCATTAGGAATATTTTATATGGTGAGGGCAAGAATCAAAAGAGGTAGACCTGTGTGTGTATGGGCCTCAATTAGGGACATTGGTAGCATGTACTGGGGACATAGCATAGAGCTAGTGAAGTGTATACATCCGTGTCATGCAAGAGTCCAGGTACCAGTCTTCTCCAAGGATGATGCGGCAGGATTGCTAACGTCTGGGTGTGCAGTGTATGACGGCAGTGATTGAGGCTGACTTCTAGGTTTGCAGTCTGTCCTCTGTGTGGTGAGAATCTGGTGTTTCGATTTATTAGCATGGGAAGCACAGTTTGGTAACATGGAAGTAGCCTGCACAATGAGCTGGTCTAGTTTGTCAGTGTGATGTCATACTTTCCCATTAGACACCCAAGGAGGATTGAGCAAGCTGTGTTTATCTTGAATTCAGAAGAGCAGTTCTGATCAGTGGACACGGACATGAATCATCTGTACGTAAATAGAGCTGAGAGGCCCATGAAAGAGTGGCACCACTGTGGAGACACCGTGCAAGGAAGAGTGTAAGGGGCATCCTCGGCAGGTTGCCAACTTCTGAGACAAGCCAAGGAGACTGAAGGGACAGGTATCCCTAGCTAGGGAGAAGGCTGGGAGCAGAGTGTCCTAATGACTTGGCTAAGAAACTTAAGATGAAAGGATGATGAAGCCTGACAAGAGTGAGGATTAAAAGTGACATATTAAATAAGGCAAAGCAGAAGTTATTTCCCACTCTGGTAAAAGTGGTTCTGGTGCAGAAATGATAAAGCTTTAGGAAATGAAGTGAAGGGAGAAATTGGAGACAGTGAGCAGCCTCAGATTTCTGACAGGTGTTTCCAGAAACAAACAAAGGAAGGGAAGACAAGACAAAGGAAAGGAAGGGAAGGGGGGGAGGGGAGGGAAAAACTTCAGGAAGAGGGACAGAGAGCCTGGGGGGGTCTCCTCATTAGCTCACACTCTTTACCCTCTCATATGCATTTCAATAAATCTCTCATTAAAAAACTATTATCAAAATATGCAGCCATGCAGCACATGTACAGAGCTTTTCCTGTCATTGTATATGAAGACTAAGACCTGTAAATTAAAGCATGACAATTAGATACCAGTAGTAAGCCGCTGCAGATGAAGGGCTTGCACACGGGAGGATTTTGGCCCCACTGAGGCCTGGGACCTAGTTCTCTGATACATACCTAGGAATCTGTCCACCCAAAGGGATAGCTGGAGGTTGGGTGTGTTTGTAGCTGTGGAAGCAGGGTCAAAGGGAAGAAACTGATGTAAGAAAATGAGAATATTGAGGCAAGAAGGAAACACTGGCTGATGTAGGCTCTTTGACATGTGAGAGCCCATGTGTGCAGAAGGCAAGCTGGGACAGTGTGACAGTGCGGCCTCGAGAAGACGCCTGCAGGCCTCAGGCTCTCTAAAAAGTGAGCTCCAAAAGTCAGTTTCCGGGAAATGGATGAGCAGTTACAGTTCTGAGGACACAGGACAGTGTCCAAATGGAGGAGTCAGTGAAGGACTTGGTGTTGACTGGCCGGTCATAGTAAGGCTGGTGTGCCTGGCCATCCATAGAGCTGCTGCTGCTGCTGCTTGTGACCCAGGAAACTCAGAGAGCCGGATGGGGCGAGGACAAGACAGCACAGTGCCCCTGCCCCTGCAGTTCCCACCGCACGTCCTGCTGTCGCTGGCCAATTAAGCAACTCAGACTCAGAAGGGATTTGCCAGTCAGCCTATCTAGGAGCACATTCTCCACTGATGGTCTTTCTACACAGAAGATTTTAACTTTTTTTGTTTTAAGTGTTACTAGCAATTAAAGGGCAACTTCAAAGTGCATTGCATAAATGTGAGAGAAATTGGAACAAAGTTTTATATGCAAAGAAGTTAAACCATCTGAATGTTTTGTGGAAACATATCTTTCAGCTGCTGTGAGCCGACAGCAATAGACTTAAGTCACTTACTATGTACGCATAGATGGCTTCTTTTATAGTCTTTAGATGGGAAAAAGCGTTCTCAAGTTAAATTAATAGGGCTGATCGTGTAGGAAGGTGTTTACCACATGGCTTCAACGGCCCAGGCTGAGAGGGCCTCTGGGCTCCACCGCTCCTCCCAGGCTTCTCCCTGCTGGCTGACTCCATCCTATCCTCTGTGTTATTTCTGCTGTCCAAGCACTTACTCCACTGAGCCATCTCCCCAGTCCCCGCAGGTCTCACTCGCAGAGCACGCCCTGTCCCCAGCAGCTGCCCTGGCTCTCCACGAGTCCCTCCCTTCACCGCAGGCCTTACCACCGACCTCAGCCCACGTCGCTTCTCGTCTTTACTTGCTCACGGCAGCGTCTGCTTCTGCTGTGGACGCGCCGTCTTTGCTCTCTTCGGCTCACCGAGAAGGACGCCAGCGCTCTGCGTTGCGCACCGCACAGTCCTAATGCCTCGAGGATGAACTGAAGCGCGAGCTCACCAGCGCTAGCCCAAATTCCAAAAGGCGCTGAGACCCAAAACACCTGAACTGTGACCTGCTGCTGCAAATAGCGGCTTCCATACCTTGAAACTTCGCTTCATGCTCAAAATTATTTTTAAAAAACAGTATAGAAAATGGGTCAATGTATTAATTATTGAAACTGTGCTAGTAATCAGTTTTGAAACTGTCTCATTGCTATTT
>NDGM011122299.1:0-15246 GCA_002564305.1 Octomys mimax
GGGAAATGGCTCAGTAGAATAAGCGCTTGCCTGGCAAGTGCAAGGGCCTGAGTTCAATTCCTGATTCCAGAAAAAAAAAAAGAAAGAAAGAAAGAGAAAAGGAAGAAGAGGGAGATATAACTCAGCAGACTAAAGCACCTGCTTAGGCAGGCTTAGACAAGCACAGGGACCGCGGTTAAATCCCAGCTAGCCCCACCCCTGTGTGCACTGAGCAGGTCAGAGTCCAGGCATGGTGGCACATGCCTGTAATTCCAGTGCTGGGGAGGCTGAAAGCAGGAGGATCATCACGAGTCCAAGCTATATAGTGAGACCCTGTAACAACCAAATACATTTTTAAAATAAAATAAATTTTTTTAAAAAGAAGAACAAAACTGGGAAGAATATATGCAATGTGTTAATTATTGAAACTGTCCTACCAATTTGGTTTGAAACTGTCTCGTTGCTGTTTCTCAATAAAATTATGGGGAAAAGAAAGAAGAAACACACAAGTGGTGTGGTGGTGTGCCGCTTGAAATTCAAAGCTAAGAATAAACAGCTAGACTTGAAAAATGATTAAATAACTGAAACTAAGGACTGGAAAATTGTTGGAAATCCAGGAAACAATTTTTCTCTCACTCTCAATTTTGTTTTGTTCTGGGGGTCTGCTGTGTTTTCTCTGTCCTTCTCCTTCCTACCTCTTGCGGTGTCTCATGACAACATGGGGCTCAGTCTGTTTTAAGCTTCCGCAAGGTCCTGGTCTCACAAGCATGGTAGAGGGACACCAAGCAATCAAGTATGATGCTGACTCTTACAGATTGAGGCAGTGTGGCTGCTGGACTGGGCAGATATCTCAGAATGTATCTACTATGTAAATAATTTTAACCTAGTGTGGTTATGAAAACAGTAAATTATGCATTAGCCCAAAACTGAGTATATCTTACACATGTCTAGACCATATCAGTTAGAAAAGTATGCATTATGAATTAAAATACTTTATTCTGTGATAGTGAAAATAACTGGCATTTGACATACTAAACTAAGGCCACTTAAGGGGAACATCCCAGAACCAACTTTAATGATTTTTTAAAATTTATTGATTTGTTTATTTATTTATTTATTTATTTGGTACAGGGTCTTGCTATGCAGTTCAATACCAAGGATACAATACCAAGGACTGAATCTGGGTCTTTGTGTTTTCCAGGCAGGGGCTTAGACCACTAAGCTATCTCCACAGCCCCTCAGAACCAACTTTAGAATGTTTATGTGGCAGAATTTGAGGGTGCCCCACAGAGAGGGAAAGGTTATTCTGGACAGTTAAAAAGGACAAGAGGGGTGTAAAAGTTAAGAAAGGACCATAACAAGGAGATAATGTTTAGAGTTTGAAAAATATTTTTACATTTTTTTCTAGAAAACTGTATGATATTATGTATCCAAAAATTTCATAATTATTCATAGCCTAGGGACTTATCCCAACTCATATTTCCCCAAGAAAAATAACTTGTGGTAGGAAGATATTTATTTTAATATTATTTAGGATAGTGAGAAATCATAAACATTCTAAGTTCCCAATAATAAGCAAGCTGATATGCAAATTATGGCATATCCACTTAGAAGATTATACAGCCATTGAAAATGATAATTATAAAAATTAAGTAGTAATTTGGAGAAAATACACGTGAAAAATGCTAAACCCCAAAGAAACAAGTTTCTAAATTATATGAATACCATAATTAAGCCATGCTAAAAATATGTTTTTATGAAAAAAAGCAAATAAGGAATTCTTATAATTTAAAATGGTTGTAAAACAGTCTTTGCACGATGCTACTATAGTATTTATAGTTTGTTTGTTTGTTTGTTTTAATTTACAAGTACAAGCTTTGCTGGTTTCTTGTTTTCAACATTCATCACCTAAAAAGTGTCTTTTGCTCAAAAATACGACTGTCAGTAACAAGCTAAAGTTCCAGCTTCCAAGGAAAACCCAGTGAAACCCAGCCTCTGGGCCAGCACATCCTCCCCGGCCCAGCCCGAGCACTGCCTTTACGTCCCTGGAGCCAGAAAACAATCTGGACCCTTCAGAAACCCAGATGGATTCCGGAAAGCTCCCAACCAGCCAAGAAAAAAGCCAGACACCTCCTCCAGCAGCAGTAAGTTTAGTCTTACCTATTTTATTTATTTTCTCTACATGCCCAGAGAGGTTAGCTGATCAAGTAAGGGGTTGACCAACACGTCGCCTTTTTGGCAGTGTGGCCTTCACACAGGCGAAAGAAATGTCGCGTCTTTTGTCCCAGAGCTCCAGAGCCAGCTCTGCCAGGGGCATTTGTGTCCGCTTAATTAACACAAAGGCCTCCCTCTGTCTTAAAAACACAGGCCTCCCCACCGGGGAAGATGCACCAGGCAGTTTCCTGCACAACACAAAAACTCCTCTGCCCACCCCACCCCCAACCCATTTCTGGGTTTCCTTACGGTCCACGGGTGCCTCCGACTTATTTATTTAGGAAACACTGTTATTGTCTTAATGTAAACAGAACTCAAGATCAGTTGACAGTTGGAATGGTCCAGCAGAAAGGTTTTCAAAGGCGCCTGCTTGGAAAGGGGTCTCTCCATTCAGCCACTGGTTCCTGTATCGTACTGCCAGCAGTGTTCGCAAAATAAACAAATGTTTGTTTTACAACATGGCAAAGGGGGCTTCCATTCATCGCAGGCCAGATATGAAAACAAACTTTCACATATAAGGGCTTTTGATACACATGACTTACTTGGATGACAAGGGGCTCGCTGGGGAGTGCTTAAAGCTTATTAATATTGCACAAAAGACTTTTGTTTATCATTTCGCCGGACTGCCTGGGAATCACAAGACTCAAGCCGCCACCCGGCTAGTGTCCTAGCATTTCAGCAGCCATAACGTGTGGAGATTGCGAAAGCGCTGCTGATGTGGAGCCAAAAGCAAACGCTCCGCAGACCCAGGTGAAACAGCTAGCTGGCGGCCTCTGAGAACTGGCCTGGGAACGCAGGAGAGAAGGGGCAAGAGCTCCCCCTGCAGGTGTAAGGAGATGCTCCCAACTTCCCTGTGTGCAGGGGAGCGTCCGCCCTCCAGAAACCTGGGAATGGTGGCCTTCCTTGGGACATTTCCCTTCCGGTTCAAAACGCCCGCGCCTCCAGCAACCCTGGGGCTTTTCTCTTCGAGGCTGACTACCTCTGCCTGAGGAGTCTTAGGAGGCGTTAGCACTGTAAAAGCTCATGTCCATCACATACATTTCAAGACTTTGGAAAGCGAGCAAATCAGACAACCTATGTCCTTTTGACTGACCCTTGACACTACGGTGACCATCAGCTACTTGTGGCATTGGCAACTTAAAATATACTTAGCCCAACGGGAGCTCTGCTGTAAAAGAACAGAGAGTAACCTGTTGATTTTATTTTACCTTAAACATTGTTGAAATAATACTTGGTATCAAAGTCAGTTTCACCTGGTTTTTGCATTGTTAAGATGCAGCTACTAGAAAATATAAAATTACACATATACCATACACATATCCTATTTCTATTGGATAGAACTAATCTAGCCAATTGGTATATGAACTTAAGGCTTGTAAAAATAGTAATAAAATTTAGAGTCTATAGTATCAATGATCAATGCCAGGTGAGTCAAGTTTTTTTTTTTCTTATGTACACTAATTCCATTCATACTTGACCTCTTGAAAAGAAGCTTTATTTCAAAAAAAATTAATTCTCTGCAATTTTCAGTTTGTTTTGTGCAGGATCTAAACAAAGTGGCAATAACTTCTCCAGTTTAAGTTCAGTTTTCACATGTTGAGAACAGTTTCAAAAGTTAGAACACAGCAATATTTCTCGCCACAAGATCTTTCCATCTTCTGGTACAACCTTTGTGTGTGTAAAGATATTTTAAGAAAAATAAATTCCTTCCACCAAAGCAGTCTTGCAAAATTGTTTTCAGGTCACCAGACAGCAGATATTTGCTTATTGCCTTCCATAGCTGTCTGTCTCGCCCACCTAATCAATCCTCTTTGTAAGCAATATTTGAGATGTGGGGGATAAGTGAGATTACATGGGAAATCTGTGACCTGAAACATGTTTATCCTACCAAAATCATCATAGTATTCAGACAAATGGCTGAAAGCTTACTAGTGGTGGGAAATGTTGTCACCCTTACTACTACTTCTCTTCTTCCTCCTCCTCCTTGTTTTCCTTCTTCCTTTTCCTGCTCCTTCTCCCTTTCTTCTTCCTCTCCTCCTTTCAGCTCTGGGGAATAAACCCAAGGTCTTCCATCTAATATACATTCCTAGCCCCTCTTTTATTTTATATTCTGAGACAAGGTCTCACTACGGTTACCAAGTATCCCAGGTTGAAGTTAAACTTGTGATCCTGTTGCCTCAGCTCCCAAGAATGCTCGGGTTAAAGGGCTGTGCCATTAACCCCAACATTAATACTTTCTCACTGATTAGGTAAGGAAGTTAGCCCACATTCATTAAGTACCTTTCATACACCTTCTTTTTTAGAAGGTACCCCATCAATTCTTCACAGTATCCTATAATCTTCTAAAGAAACTGTGACTCAGAGTATTAATTTTCCAAGTCTTGAAATGTATGTGATTGCAACTTAGGTGTCCATGTGAGCTGGCTTTACTGTGGGGATAAGGTGAGAAATTGGTCACACAGGAAATAAACTAGCTCAAAAAGAAATACCATATAAGCAATTGATTTGGAAAAAAGGCTACCTGTGCTCTTGCATTTTAGAACTTCATGATTTCCTGCCTGCAACTCCTTATCGATTTCAAGGCTTGGGCACTACTGATGGTTAATAAAGGACATACAATAATGCAATCATGGCTGATGTTGTCATCTTAATTTCTGAATTAGATCTAAATAGTATCAGCACCTCTCTTTGATAAACAGGCTCAGATGAGGCTCACGATCACCAAACTCATCCAGAAGTAGAAAATCAGCAAAGACTATTTCACTTTCCCAGGTATGTCACCTCAGGTTCTGCTTACTTGAGCCCCCAAAGCATCCCCCATTATCACTGAAATATAAATAACCTCTGTGAATCTTTCTGAAATCATTCTTCAAAATGTAGCCATAAAATTTTGTCCCAGTAGGCAAAAAGCTCACAGACAAATATCCAAATATGGAAGCTCCTACAATACAGAGAGGTAGTGAGCAGAGGGAGTAGCCCATGCCCTCAGAGCTTCTTCCAGCACAGGGTGTAAGCCAAAGGTAGATGAGATGAGCCAAGCAAATTACAGCTATCATCTTTGTTATTATAGATAAAATTGCTAAGGAAACAAGGATTTTAGTTGTAAGTTGGGACAAAAATGGGCTCCTGCTGAATAGCCACATAGAGAAAAATCTAGAATGGGACCCAAGACCTACACTGTTCTCCCCACAGACAGAAATGATGGGAAATACAAGGCTGCAACACTACCACATGTGGATCTGGGCTACAGTATCCGGACCTCACTCGAGTGGGACAGCGTAATTCACTGAAGATACTTTCTGGTATGAGTTTCCATCCGACCTTATTATTCTGGCATCGCTGCCAGCACCTTATAATCCCAGCATTGTATTCACAAGCAATTCCTCTGCTCATTAGCAGAAGCTGAACCCAACTTTGCTCCTGTAGGAGCTTATGAATCAGCACAGACGAGCAGACAGTGCTTCCAGGAGCTAGCTGCAGAGCAACAAGGCTGCTGCTCATCGGGGAGAGCACTGGTATCGTTTAGAAATTGCTAGAAGCCATGTCTGGAAATAACAGTGGTGAAACACGTTTGCTTCCTCCTCCTGTGAAGAAGTCCAGAGTGGGGCAGTTCTGAATTCGATGGCAACACCATAGCGTCAGGCCTCTTCTGTATCATGTCACCTTTACAACACTGTTTCCACCCTTGGTGCTACCCGATGATCTGAGATGGCTGTTGGCAGAGACACCCAGTAGTCATATCCACGTCTAGACACAGAGCAGGAAAAACGGAAAGAACAAAAGTGACTACATGTCAGTTATTGACCCTTCCTGAAGAATTTTCCAGAAAGTCTCATTCACTGATTCCTTCACGTAATTTGCTAAGTTCTAGCTACAGGGTAAGCTGAACACACTGGAATAAAATCAGTTTTACAAGAAAACAAGGGGAGAAAAATGAATACCAGGCTAGTAACTACCTGATATTAGTGTGCTTGAGAAGCACATGAAGACATCTCAAAGGAGAGTTATAACAGTATGGAATGTTTATTTCCACCTTTGCAACCAAATTAACAGTAAGTATCATAACCCACTGGGCCACAACATACACTCATGACTTCTTCTTTGTGTAGATCCAGAGATTCTTTGTTTCTTAAGATTCTTTACCACTAGCGGTATTCACAAAAATTCCTCATTACAAAGGACATCATGCCTGGGTTACAATACTGTCAACATTTACCGCATTTAGCATTGCATCTATGAACTTGATAAAGAGAAAAGTTAAGGCCCACCATGAAGATTCAACTGCCTTGCTGCATTGAATACACCATAGTTGAGGAAAAAAGAAGAGAAGAGAAAAAGCGCTATACAAGTACAAAGATGACATGGGTAACTACAGTATCAAGATCACATGAACCTGGATTTTCACAATTACCTAAATATGTGACATAAATGTAGCTGTTTGGTTAGGGGGAGGCAGAGTAGTAATAAAGTGCCACACACAGTGATGGCCACATTGATAACAATGATGATGTTAGGAGTAATTTTTAAAACTCCCTTATTATTATAGTAATGTTAGGATTATGATGATAATAATGATGGTAAGAGAAGTGATGCGTTAACTCTTCACTATGAGTACAGTGCCATGGAGCTATTTCTTAGACATAGTGAGCTCTTTATATGAAAGAGTTGTGTCATATTCATCACTGAATTTGTCTCTGTCTAGAACAAAACTTTTTTCACACTAGACTAGACACTCAGTTATTATTTTTTTGTTTTTGAGACAGAACCTCATCATGTAGCCCAGGCTGGCCTTGAACTCATGGTGATCCTCCTACTTCAAACTCCCAAGTGCTAGGATTATAGGCATATGCCACCACACCCAACACAATTAATGTTCATGAAAGATGAAGGTGAGGGCCAGCAGGATAGCTCAGCAGATTAAAATGCCTGCTTAGGCAAGCTCAGGGATTGCGGTTTGATCCCTGGCACCACATGCTGTGCCAGCCCTGTCCCCATGGTGGGCTGAGCTGGCCAGAGTCTGGGTGTACTGGTACACACCTGTAATCCTAGCTCTGGGGAGGCTGAAAGCAAGAGAATCACCATGAGTCCAAACTGCGTGGTGAGACCCTGCAACAACCAAATACATCAGTAAAAAATTAAAAAAGATGACAGTGAGCCAGGCATGGTGGTTCACACCTATAATCACAGCACTTAAGAGACTAAGGAGGAAGATCAAGAGTTCAAAGCCAGCCTAGGCTACATAGTGAGACTCTGTCTAAAAAAGAAAAACAAAATGATGATATACTAACAACTAACCAACATATAAGCTCAGCAATATCCACTATTAGCATAAGACGAGGTTTAAAAAATTGAGCGTGATCCTGATATTTTCTACCAGGAACTCAAAGATACTGCTCTACCTGTGGTTTCAGGATAGTGAGTAGAAGATGAGCAACACTTCCTCTCATTACACTGAACTTGCCTTGTCTATAATAGGATCCATTGGAATGCAAAATATCTGTGACACTTTTTATTATTAGGTCATTATAACTGCTACCTAAAACTTATTAAATGCTAAGATAAAGCATTACAGGTTAACCTCATTTGTTGGAAGAGCTAAGTCATAGAACATCTGCTCTTTCTTCTTATGATAAATTGCAAAACACTATTCTCTCAATTTAAGCTCAATCGCTAAAACCAGAGTCAGGTCTACCCCAATGAGAACCTCTCAAAGCCAAGCTCTGAAGTTTCCCTCAATTCTTTGTCACTAAATCTCTGCCATTGCTTGCAACTCAGTTTTTCAAGATAGAGTCTTCTAAATCTATCCCTCTGTAAATCTGTGGCCATAATTAGAGTAAACTAATTCTTTAAGTTAAAATGCACAAATGGAAGATAATCAGAACTCAAGAATTCCCACAGCCCCAGTGTTTTAAATAATCCTTAAAGATTCTGACCTGAGATTCCTAATCCCAATTCTCAATCCATCTCATTGAATCATCTACTATTTAAAATGTGAGAAAATCTTAATATAAATCTTCCATGCCTCAGTCATCAAACCAATGCAGCAAAAGCCTCACACTGCATTCCATCTTCCTAGTCATGTTTTGGCTGGTGGCCCATGTGAATCGCCTTTGAGGAAAAGAAAATAAAAAAAACAATGTGGGAGTAGCCTGATGAATTTCATCAGCCTTTATACCATCCTTGAAATAAACGCCCAGCCCTCAGCATTCTCTGTTATTCTCCAGTTCTAGGTAGCTGTGTCTTATATTCGGAGATGCGAGGATGACAACAATGATGACAAGGATGAGGAACCACTATGGGCCATAACAACGAACATTCTAGAATATTACCTGAACCATCCTCATGTTATAGATGCATTTTCCATTAACTAATAGACTTCCCCGTAGTGTTATTAATTCCATTGGTTGCTTCACTTCACTGATGAGGAAACAGATTAGAGAGTTCACTAACCTTAACCATTGCTCTAAAGCTGGAAACAGGGTTCAACCCCAGATATGTATCTTTCTCAGTCCTCTGCATATTAGGCCATTTTGCTTCTCAGGAAGCCACCATGAAGCTAAGGTGGCAGTTTACACTGAGCCACCACAGGGTGTGCAAGACCTCAGAAGATAAACACGGGGGTGCCGTTTAGGCTTTTTAAAATATGGGGGCCTGCTGTTTTGTGCAGGCTGGCCATAAACTATTAGGCTCCAATGATACGCCCACTTCAGCCTCCCCACTGGCTACATCCCATCATGCCCAACTTACACTGTTACTATTAAAATGGACAAAATTCTGAAAATATAAGTTAAATTGGAGATTTCACTCTGAATTTTTTATAACCAAATTTAAGAATATCGTAACTTGGGGGATGCCCATAAGAGAAATACTAAAATAGTAACAATAACAATGGACAGGGTAGAGTTCCTTTCTTTCTTTTACCACCTGTGGACCTCATGGGGTAAGGGGCAGATGGTAAATTTGGGGGAAAGCTAGTGTATTTTGAATGCTTATTTATAAGGCTACATTCATGCCATCTACCAAACACCATCTGCTGGGCTATTTCTTCCATGAAACTAGAGCATTTTGTTCCATAGCAAATAAAAGTGCGACCAGAATTCTATCAGCATGCTGTGCTTGGGAGAGCACCAACACTTTTCAAAACAAGCTTTAATCCTTCTCCAAGCCCAATGCAAAGAAGGCTCCCCTAAGAACAGTAACCCAGTCAACACATTCATTCATTCATTCGCAAACTCACTTTGAAAGAAAGCTGGCCCGCGTGGACCAGCCAAATGTGGAAAGTTAATTTTACAATGTGAACTGTTTTCACCCCGGGCCAAGAGACAAGCACAGGCACCATATGACCTGGGTCTGATTTAGTAGCACCTCGGGACTCAGAAACATGAGGGTATTTCAGCAAAGAACCCCCACCTACTCTACTCCCTCCTCCCCATCCACTAAAGCTTGTAAAGAATGTCTTTCATGTTTCCACCATTTGCTGCATAACGCACTCCTGGTGCCTGTCCTTGAATTCTCGGCTCATTGCCCCTGAATCAAGGGAAGTCAAGTTGAATCTTTCAAAATGGGAGCAGACAGTGAGTCACAGTATCAGCATCAGGACAAGAGAATCCACCTTCATTTACTTTTTAAAACTGCCAAGACCTATTTGATATTCTTTAAAGGTAGAAGACACTGTAGTTTACAGAAAAGGACCTTAGACACAAAATCTTGATATTTATTTCCAACTCTGTCCCTGACAACCCTATGTACATTTAGGTAAATTGTTTAATCTGTCTGGCCCCTAGTTCCCTTGCCTATAAAATAAGGGGATGGCATTACAATAAATGGGAACACAGCCCAGAGTAGTAATGCAAATTAAAAATCTGAATGCCCACAGAACAAGTGTAATGGTTGTAGGTGAATCATAAAGAGAAGGCTCAGGAGCATGAGCACCCTAATGAAGTTTTGCTTCTTTGTGAATACCATACATAGGGCCAGGGAGATAGCTCAGCAGAGTAAGAGCCTGTCAGGCAAGTGCAAGGTCCTGAGTTAGAACCCTGGTATCAAAAAATAAAAATAAAAAGTATCATACATAAGCAGCCAGGCATGGTGCCACATGCCTATAATCCTGGTACTGGGGAGGCTGTGGCAGGAGGAAGACCAAAGGCCAGCATGGACTACAGAGTGAGATTCTGTCTCAAAAAACATGTATATTTATCAGCAGTACATAACCTACAAGGAAACCCCAGAAATCACAATAGACATAATTATAGTCCATGTTGCTGAGTTCCCAGTTTTCCCAGTAGGATGAGAGCAAGCTTAGTAAGGCAGTAGTCATTGTGGACCTGGATTCTGTCTTTTACTTACTCTAAGACTTTGGCCTATTATTTTCTTCATCTAATCCCCTTTCGCCATGCCTATAAAATGGGATAACATCACACCATGATGTCATATTTGCAGTAGCTCTCAAAAGCCAGTTGGTACATTTTCTAGAACTTTTCCAAGTGGCTGGCATCTCACTGGAGGTATGAAATAGAGCAGGTTAGAAGTATTTATCATAGAAATAAATGAACACTAAAGATATAGGCATCCCCCTGCCACCCATCTACCCCCAGAGCTGTTGTTACACTGAACCAGCATGCCAGCACTACCTCTCTGCTTTATTCTAAGGATTAAATGAGGTGATGCATTCAAAGTGCTTAGCAAAACTTTTGGTGCTGAACAAGAACTAGGAGTTGCTATGACATTTATTAGTGACTCAGGACACCTTCTGTCTCCTTCATGTCTCAGTCCTCACACCATTCTTCTCTTAACCCAGACTTGATGCTTTTTCACTAGAGACTCAGAGGGTGAGCACTTCTGGTAAGGCTTCTCCTCCCAGCCGCCCCCCCCCATACGCTTATGGCTTCTCATTCAGTAGACATGAATTGACATCTACTATGGATGCAACCTGGTGAATACAAATAGGACTAGATGAAACCTGGCTTGGGTCTGAGAGGTTCACAGACTCTTTGGGGGACAGGATACAATTGAGGCTGAAGGACACTTTTGATCAACAGTAGGAAAATTAGAGGCAAAGATGCTCTCAACTTTCAAACTCTCCTATTACCTGGGATTCCCAAGGTCTTTGAAGAAACCTTCCGTTGAGAAGAGCAACCACCTTCGCTAAAATGACATAAGTATTAGAACTACAGGGCTCTCAATTAGCTTTCCCACATTGCCCGCCCTAATAATGGTGGTACCCAGCGACTGGCAACACACTTTCCCACTGGCTAGGATGGTCGCATGTATGCCGCCTGGAAACCAGAAATGTGTAACATCAAGTCTGGCCCCTCGCCAGATTTCTACAGGGCATTAGTAACAAACTGGTGAAGCTCATTAAAAAAAAAAGAGAGAAACCTATAACCATTAAAAGTCCATTAAGCAGCCTGTCATTTTGTAGAGCTAAATAGCCCACAGTAATCAAAAGCATATGAACCCCAGCTGGGATACCCAGCGAATTGTTTCGATTTAGGGGAGAATTCATCAAGAAAGATTGTTCTTGGGATTGGGTTGATTTTTCTCCTTCAGTTCCTGGCCTCATGTTCTATTATAATTAAAGTGATTGATGCACCTCCCAGACAGAGGTGAGCAGTGACCACCAGAGCCAAAACATCTGCTCCTTCCAAGCAAACAGCTAATACAGAACTTCAGTCAAAAGGCACGTAACTTGAGGTAACTCCTCCACTGTCAATTAGGTATGGCACCATCAACTCTTTGCTGCCGGCTAGGTTACCTCGGGGTTATCTGGGACATTTTTCTTCCCAACTGTAGAGAGACTTTCATCTCTATCCAGGTTATGGCCAAGAAACAAAGAACTAAGTTTGAGGCCAAGTGTGGGCAGTTCCTAGAATAGGAGAGAGTAGGTACAGGCATCAGTGAGTGAGACGTCTGCCTGTCCATGGATAGATGCTTGTTCATTTGAGAAACACACTTTCAGTCTTTCCAAGTGCCTGGAATCCTCCCACCTCCCTCCATCACTGTTGCAGTCCTGCTGTGGATATCCCACCTTCCTATAGCTCGTTAGTGCCTCCATGGACAGACGGCCTCATGCTGAGGGAAGAGGTAAAACTCAAACAAGACCTTCATAATGGCACATTAGCAGCTCTGGCTCTGCCACACGAAGAGTGAGAAAAGAGGGAAAATAAATGATTTCACACACGTTTATGAGGTAACTATAAATTCTCCTCCACCCTCATCAACTCCACCATGCCACTAGATAAAAACAAAATATTGAGAGAAATGAAAGAACTAAAATGTTCAGACTAAGGGTCAGCTGGGTTACCTCGGGGTTATCTGGGACATTTCTCTTCCCAACTGTAGAGAGATTTTCATCTTTATCCAGGTTATTCTCATTTGTTTTGGGAATGAAAACAAATTGATGCCCCCTTTATGCACTGAATTTGCTTAAGCAGACATTGCAGATGATACATACATGTGGCAGATATGAGCACAAATGTTCCTGCACCCGGCACAGCAGAGTAAGGCCCCTGGATGGGCAGATGCAGGGACCCAGGATTCGATTCCCAGGTGGCTGTGCCAGCCCCACTCCTCTCCCCCAGGCAGACTGAGACTGCGATTGACACTGGCTGTGGTGGTGTGCACCTATAATTCCAGTGCTTGGAAGCTGAAAACAGGAGGATTACTTTGAGTCCGATCTGTGTAGTGAGACCCTGTACTAAATACATTTAAAAATACACACATACATAACAAAAAATAAAATGTTCAGATTCAACATAAAGTCTTCCGAGACCAATCACATTCTCCCTGTAGATATTTTTGTTATAGCATATTTTAATTTTTCCTCAAACAGTTTAATAGTCTGATTTAAACCCAAAAATGTCATGTTAGTAGAACAAACACTCCCCCATGTAAATCTCCTCCAAATTCCTCCAGTGATTTTGGTGAACTCCTTATCTATGTTGATTCTTCAAGGGCCTTGAACTGTTAAACTTCTGCTTGTGTCCACTTCCCTTTGCTGACCATATATGTCTCAAAGGCAGGAGCATCTTGCTTCCTGCATCTTCTATACCAACTCCTTGGAATCCTTGCAAGAGGAGTCCCTCACTAAATATTGACGGAGTAATCTTTCAGTGTTGCCAGGCACAGCATTCCAATCTCTCAGAAGCTGCCTGTACTAAATTCACTGAGCACTTAATGAGCTCCTACACTGTCCACATAAACTCATTTGCTTTGGGAATGAAAACAAATCAATGCCCCCTTTACGCACTGAATTTTCTTAAGCAGACATTGCAGATGATACATACATGTGGCAGATATGAGCACAAATGTTCCTGCACACTGCACAGATAACTCTGGCCACTCCCCACCCTCACCATCCAAATTCTGCCCACCTGGCCAGGAGTACCGGTCCATCTCTTTCCTCTAAGGAGCCTTTGTAGAGTAGCCAGTTTTTCCCAGGGATCTCTACCTCTGAATCCACAAATTTTTATGAAATTAGCCTAAGTTCTCCTTTAGTTAAAGTAAAGCAGTTAATGAACTCCTTGATTACATAAAAAGACTCCTTGCCTACCAGGTGGACACTGTGATGGTACTATTGTAGTTTATCTCATGCTCCTGACAACAAGAATGCATAAATGACATAAAAAGGTGAGCAAGAGGGTTAGCTGGATGGGTGGGGTCAAGCTGAATGAGGTGAGAATGACCCGGGTAATGATGACTCCTGGATTAGGACTGAGGCAAACTCTCACCCTGAATTAGTGAGAAAATGTCCTTCCCTATCACTCCATCCAGGGAACACCTTCAGCTCGGGAACTTGGGGTGATGTGGCCTATGGGAGTCTCTGAGCCTTATGTTCTTTCTTCCTTGGATGTCCAATTGTGAAGGAAAAATAAACATGTAAGAGCCCATAAATCTTCTTGCAAAAATAAAGGTGCCTTTTTAAGGTCCAGTATCTAATGGCTTAAGTTGAATTCCAGATTCTTGCAAAGAACTCATTAGGCTCCTTCCACTTCTTTGCTGTCTTGACCCCCCCAACCCTTTCAGAGTCAGAATTGCTAGGATTTTTCTTTGCCAATGAATTTATCTAGGGGGTCTTTATGCTGATATGCATGACATGAGAAACCCAGTTGCAAATCATTTTGGACTCCGTTCTTTCCCCAAGTTGTTTTCTCCCACATCCATGGTTATCTGTAAAGAAAGATACTTTTCCATTCAGCTTTCACCTTTTGTGGAGGCTGCCACTTTCGTGTGACTTGTGACACTCTGGAAGTCCTGTTGTCAGAGACACCAAGACCGCTGTATTCTGTCACAGGCACAGGCTGTGCACTGGCATGGTCACCTCTCCTGGTGCACATGCTTGAGGTCCTTCGTTCTGCAAGGGACGCGCCTGCTTGAGGCAGCAAGACAAGTACTGCAGCGGGAGTGGCAAGAAGACCAGCTGATGGTCTCTGTGCTGCGTCATTCTAGTGACCAGACGTCAGCTCTGGACATCTTAGTGATCTGTGAAGTGAAGGAGTCGCAGGACGTCATCTAAGTCCTTTCCCTGCAGCCTCTACCTTTGTCATTACTCATCTGTTACTCTCCACTGTAACTTGTCTGGCTCTAGTCTCAAATTGTTATCAAAGGACACCCTTTGCCACTTTCTTTGTCATCTCCATCTCCTATCTTGAAGATTTTTGCAATTGCCTTCTCCATGGTCATCTCTAGCCCACCTTGAGTCTCTCCTCGTTCTTTTTTTTTTTTTTTTTCTTTTTTGGTGGAACTGAGGATTGAACTCAGGCCCTTGAGCTTGCCAAGCAAGCGCTTATTCTACTGGGCCATCTCCCCAGCCCCTCTCCTCATTTGTTTCATTCCCGCTGACTATCCACACACTCAGATTTCCTCCTGTCTTAACACCAACAAGCAAAACTGTTTAACCCTATTACTCTGTAATTCACCTGTTCCATCAAATTTCTTCATTGGCTATTCTCAAACTATCTCCAATCAGTTCCTTCCTATACACTCACTTTTAAGCCCTTTGTTATGGTTTGTGTCTAGTTGTCCCCCCAAAGCCTCATGCAGTCATGGGGTGGG
>NDGM011122315.1:0-13997 GCA_002564305.1 Octomys mimax
CACTACTAGATTGGACTTGTAGTGATCTTCCTGTTTACAGCCTCCCAAGAGCTGGGATTACAGATGCACGCCAACTCGCCCAGTCTCAATTGCTATCTTAGTGCACCCCAGGGGTGGAACCACCATGGCACTCCTGGGGAGCGAACCCTTGGGCCCTGCGCCTGCGTGCAGGCACTTAAATCTGCTGAGCTATTTGGCCGGCCCAATGGTGTTTTATAATTGTAGTCTTAAACACATAAGAAGGAGTAGAACTGGTCCCTGTGCTTTATTGGAGGGCAGGTCATGAGCATTGAGACACACAAAGAAAATGACGGAAACATCAAAATTACGTTGTTTTGGTTATTTACCTCAGGTTTTCATGAGTGAAATCAGTATGATGGTCCAGAGCGCTCCAAGTAGGAAGTCACCCCATTACAACAAATGGTCTGATCATTTCTTCCCTCAAGGCTGGCCTGACACAACTAAGCAATTCATTCACTTTGTTTTAATTTGTGCAGGAAGTGTTGCTTTCCACAGTTCTCAAAAACCTATTCTGAAGGTGGCTCTTGTTCTTATACATTTTGTTAATTTTGCTCTGATTTCTCAAGAAATCGATGCAATAATGGTTTATTTCCTCCATGCACAGCAATACGCTTTCCAGATGTCCTGTGTACAAGTGATCAGATTACTTTAAGAATAAGTCTTTTTTTTTTTTTTTTCTTAAATTCCTTGTTTTTTGATACAGGATCTCACTATGTAGTTTAGACTGCCCTTGAACTCTCTATATAGTCCAAGCTGGAGTCAAACCCATAGTGATCCTCCTGCCTCAGCCTCCGGAGAGCTGAGATTGTAGTACTCCATCGTTACACCTGGCTTCCGTAAACCCTAATAGATGTGGCTGAAATTCTAGAGTACTGGTCCTAGAAAGTGTGTTCTCTAGGCCAGCCCATCATTGGCACCTGAGAACAAGTTGTACAACTGCGACTTCAGGAGCCTCATCCAGACACAATTTTAGCAGAAACCCCACGGGTAGGGTCCAGGGATCCTCTTTTGGTGGGGGTATGGTGGGTGGACTTCCAGGGATTGAACAGAGGGCCTTTACGCTGAGTGACAGTCAAAGTTGTTTTGTTTTTTTTTAAATTTAGACAGGGTCTCCTAGGTTACTAAATTGCCCAGAGTTGGCTCAAACCTGTGATCCTACTGCCTCAGTTTCCCCCAGTGCTGGCATTGCCACATGCACCACTCTGTTGCTCCCAGGAATATTCTCACCTACCCCTGGGGATTCCGATGCACTTTGATTGCATGCCTCAGCTTGTGAAATGTGAGTGCTCATGCTACTTTTTGTCTTGAGGCATTCCCCTGAGGCCCCGGGACAGCTTCTTCACAGTTTTAAAGTCCCTTGGAAACTAACAGTTTTCTAACCATGTGAGACAAGCTAAAAATGTCCCAATTATATTACCTTCCTTTTGCATTTTTGGAGATATCAGAAACAATAGTTTTTCAATTATCCTTCAGCGCAGTCAAGGCGTGTGAAGGACTTTTTCCCTTGAATCAGCGCGTGAGCAGGTTATCTTTAGTGAGGAGGTCTGCAGCTTGACTCTGTGAGGCCTCCTGAGGCCCGCGGCTCAAGTGTCCTCTGCTTTGTGCTCCCAGGGCCTGGTTACCGTGGAAGACGAGCAGGCATGGATGGCGTCCTATAAATACGTAGGTGCTACCACTAACATCCACCCGTACCTGTCCACAATGATCAACTACGCGCAGCCTGTGAAGTTTCAAGGTTTCCACGTGGCAGAAGGTAACACCAAGGGCTAAATGCAATCCTCTTGTTGTGTCTGCTTCTCTTGTGTTCTGCTACTGAGCTCTATTGAGGTTTGACTTGGGGCCATTGTTTCCCTGTTGCATTTTAAAATTTTAACTGTTTAGGCATAGTGATTGTGCAGATTAATGGGTTTTGCTGTGGCATTTCCGAGTATGTGGGCCGACGTGGTGCTTTGACAGTGCAGACTCTCGTATCCTTCCCCTCCTGCCCTCTGCCTTGTACTTTATGGAAAAAAAAAAAAAAAAGGTAAAACAAAATTTCATGTGTTGTCATTCTCCGCATTGGCCACATGGTGGCTCTGAGAGACTATGGATTTGTTAGCCTCCGGGGCTTGACAGCTTTCACAGATTTCTGTATCTAAATATTAATTTATTTTTGGGGCTGGCACAAGCCTGTGCATAGTTACTAGGTATACTGTACCATGATGTCGGGATCTGTGCATACATTTGACAATTATTACTTACCGGAAATGGAGGAGAGGAGGACTGGGGACAGAGGCAGGTGCATGTGGTGTGTGTGGTGTATTGTGGTCAGTGAGCACAAAGGCACCTTGAGACAGGAGCAGTGAAATCTAAAGTTCTATGGCATGTGCAGGGCTTCCTTTTAATCAAAAGTTGTTCTCTGAAAAAAAGTAGTTTAAGAGTTTTCAATTATTTTTTTGTGTTGGGGAAATCCTCCTTGTAATCATCAAAAACCGTACTTCACAGTTGGCTGCAGCAATCAGGGTGCTTGTGACTTGTTTAACGACTTCAAATTTAATTCAGCACTCTTCATATTCTAAGTCTGTTGTCTGTATCCACAGGATGTTAATGAAACTAGGAGTGACTAACGTGACTGGGTAACATTAGCCACTAATGCCTTATGATTCCAGATGTAATTATATTTACTGCCTGCCCTTCCGGAAGGCTCCGATGATGGCAGGGTTTCTGAGTGCAGCTTTGCTTTTCTTTTACAGAACGCAATATTCATTATAACATGTCATCTTTTAATGAATCAGTTGGTCTCGGCTACTTGAAGACGCACGCTATTGAATTTGTAAAGTATCCTTATACATTAAGTGGAATGAGAGTTGGTGTGCTTTTAGTTTGCCAGAAATTTCTGAAATACATCCATGGCTAACACATAGAGGCAATAAAATAATATTTGTGAAAGAAGACCACAGTAGCTGTGCCAGACTGGGCAGATGTGAATCGCTTATCGAATCCAGAGTAAACTGTGATTTTTCTCCCAGGCATCATTGATAAATGTGAGATTTGTTCTGTGTTGTCTATATGTTCATCATCATTTTTCTACATCTCTATTATTTGACCTCCTTGTTGTTTAGCTCGGCTGTGGTACTCTTCTTTTCATTTTTCCTGATTTCCTTAACAAGTTACACAGTTATAACAAACGGCAAATGAGTCGTATTTACCCCAAGGGAGGCCGAGTTGATTCCAGTAATTATATGCCTCAGATTTTCTGGAACGCTGGCTGCCAGATGGTCTCGCTGAACTATCAAACCCCAGGTAGGAGCTGATGTCCGGTGACCTGAACTCTATGAGGATGCTTGGCAGGGGTGGCATTGGGGCAGATCCCATCAGCTGCCTTTAGGCATCCTTTTAAAAAAGAAAGCAGGTAAATGGTGAGCAAAACATTTTGCATTTATATTACAATAGTGAGAAATGTATATAGTGATGAGAAATCAAAATCTCCAAATAGAACAATAAAGCAGAGGCAGGAAAAATGTTTTGGCTTAAATTGAAGCTCCTTTTATAAATGCTGTGACTATTCTACTAAACATTATCTCCTACTCCATAGTAGTTCGAAAAAATTTTTTTTGTATCAAACATGTTATCCTTCTTTTGAGAGGCAGAATTGAATTTGGAGAATTTGACTATCTTTGTACAATATCTATGACTTATTTCTGCTTTGGAAATTACCCAGGCCTCTGGGAACATTCAGTAGATATTGATGATGTAGTAATACCCAGTTATAAAAGGATAGAATAGTATAGAGTTAGTTCCCTTGAATGGCCTATGAGAACTTATTCTATTTTAGAAATAATAATCTATATATTGAGCCCCCAAAGTGTAGCCAGAGACATTTCCAATATATAATTCTTCTTTTCTTAGAGAGAAGAGTAAATTTTTATTAATGAATAAACAAACTTTTAGAAGTTTTCAACATTTGTTGAAGAGCCTTGGCATCACAGTATTAAAATTAAAGATAGCGCAACACAATAGATAGAAACACATCACATAAGATTTTACTTTATATTTTACTTTACAGAATAGTTCTTAAAATTGATAACACAATACCTAAACACAAAACAAAACAAAAAATCTTTTCTTCCTCAGTATTTGAGAAATATGTATGTATCTCCCATATTTCCCGGTTTGGGTACCTTTTTTCCTAGTATCAACTTTAGTGTGCGAAACCCTGTCCATCTTATTCCCTATTATCTGAAAACCTTTGGCTTTTATCCCTTGGGCTCCAGTGTCAGCTTACTGTGGGTGCCCCCTCATAGGGGAGCCTTCCTTCATGACCGCAAACCTCCTAGAGTCACCATTTATTGTGGTTTCCGCTGTGGGTTCTGGTGAGATCAGACTATGACCAGGTACCAGTACATGCTAGCAACACAGTAAAAAGTGCTAGTTTTACTTACAGAGGGACCCGTAATGTTGTCAGTGAATCTGTCATAGGGATGACAGGATCCTAAAGCCATTTAATCACCAGGACAGCTTGTGTTTTATTGTAGAATGTCAAGATTAACCACATTTGGAAGAAGAAAAGAATCTGTTTGTCTACTTTTTTGTGGTTTTTTAAAGACTAGGGGTGTTTGTTTTGTAATGAACATCCCAATGCCATGTACATAAAATATGTCATCCAGAATTTAAACAGCTTCTTGGTTTCAGTGGCTTTTATTTTATATTCCATCCATAAGTACTGAGGAGAAAAAGTGCTTAAAGCAGTAACAAGGGAACTCTGGTATATTACAGTGGAACTATTTTATTTAACCTTATCATTTAGAAAAACAAAATTTCAGGAGAAAACAGTAGTTTGAGTGAACACAGGGCTTTTCTTAACCTCGTGAACTGTTCTTCAGTCCCTCGGCCCAAGTGACAAGAGCTACTCAGATCTAGCACTGGTGCTGCTTTCTAACAAGCATTTCATGCACAATGGACTGCTTGCGAGGCTCCATGTGTCCGCACCCTCCTGTCTAAAGCAAGGAGGAACCCCAAAGCAACTCATGGAGAAGAAATGATGGCTATCCCTAGTCTTAATTCTTCAATAGCTGGCTAATTTGGTACTGAGGGTTACAATCTTAAGCTTTTATTACTGTTTATCTATTGCTTTTGTTTATGAGAAGAAAACAAAATTAGCCACTTGCTAAGAGAAATGTCAGTGTCCTGTGTCAATCCCAGTAGAAGGTTCCCTGAAGTCTCACACTAAAAATAAGTCACCAGTTTTTATATTATGCTTAACTCATTCATCTTTTAAGTCTTTTTGAGTTTTATGGCTTTTACCAGCAAAGCCACATATATCTTTTCTAAGGACAACAGAGTCTCTACACTCCATATTAAATCAACAAGCAGGACTTGTGCAGTGAATCCACTTTTTAAAGCAATTCTAGAATGATATTTATGAAAACACACTTTGTATTTAGCTTGAACTAAACGTGAGGCCATTTCTACATGGAAGAGAGTTATATGTTAAACTAATCCCCTAGTTTTTTGTAGTGTGATAGGAGGAACTCTGGGCCAAAGGATAATGCCATTGCCACTGTTTAAGATCACCCTGTCTCGATCTTCTCTGTTCAAAAAGATGACATGCTAAATTATTAATTTTTTTTGACAGATTTAGCAATGCAATTGAATCAGGGAAAATTTGAGTATAATGGATCGTGCGGGTGAGTAATGTGGTTTAAACTGTTGTCACCTAGTTTTAAGACTCTGTACTCTAGCAATAATGAAACTGTGTCATTTTTAATTAGGGGTTGCTGTCCTCTGGTTTCTCTCCAGATCGTATAAGTCTTTTGCCTCTTAATTAGTGACTGCAGAATGTAAGCTAGGCTTGAGGGATAGGATACAAATCAATAAAAGCTCTAGATAAATTACATTTGCAAATACACACTCTTCATCTGCCCTTCTTTTTACCTAAACAGTTTTTTTTTCTTTTGACATCAAGTAAATAGTTCACCATACACAAGCTGACTTTAATTCTCTCTTTATTTAATAGTGGAGAATTTTATATCTGGGGCAAGTAATGATCCCTGCTCTGCTCATTTGGATATTAATTGAAGACATAGTATTAAACATATCTGTCTTTACTGACACCAAATATAGGAATGAAGGTAGTTTCATATAAAATGAAATTGTAAGTGTCACACTGAATTTAATTGAGTTCAGTTGGGAATAAACCTTTCTCTTCTCTTGATTATTTTCTATGACTTGTAAATAGCCATTAGCAACAAATAATGCTGTGAATGTTTTTCTCATTTGCTCAAATAGCTGTGCTTAAAACCTGTGATCCCAGAAGTGAAATAGAAAATATCAATTCCATTTAAGTGCTTATTAAGTGTTAAAGGAAAATATGAAATTAAAATTCTATAGAGATTAAAAAAAAAAAACCCCACAATGGCCATTTTTCCCTATGCCTTTTTCCCAAGCACAATATGAGTCAATTACCCCAGACCACAATGCAAGGCCTCTGGACTCACAAATACTGTAGAAGATTACAGTACACTGCCAGGTGGGTTTTGATGGTCATGCACCTAGTTGGTCACCTTAATCTTTATTATCCAAAACCACCAGTCAAAATACAATTTTTCAGCAATTGTGAGCTAGGAATGGCCCTTCCAAGTGTTCGCTCTGTGCCTCTGCCATTAAGCAGATGCTTCTCTCCCAGGGTGCCACGCACGCAGGTGACAGCCCTATCACCTCAGTCACTCGCCATGTGCGTATCTGGAGCATGTACAATGCTTTGCTCTGCTGTGTGTTTTGAAAGAAATAAAGCTGATGTAGTACAGAAGAAAAGGGCCAAGGACACATGAGCTGGGGGAATCTGAAGGATTCTGGCTCCAACTGATTCTGCCAAGGCAGAAAAGGAAGCCCAAGATCGGCCAAGCCAGAAAGGAGTCAGGGGCCTGCAGGAACTTTAAGTCAAGTCCCCCTTGTGTTGCTCTTGCCTCTGAACACAGCACACCCTCAGAGGCAGATGAAGCTGGCCTTGCTCTTCAGGATTATCCAAATGGGGACAGTCACTCCCTCGGCTCCTCTACCTAAACATCTAGCTACTAAGTTATGGATGGGGAAAAGGTCGTATTCAGGAAGCGTTTGAGTTTCTATATAGCTCCTTCCGTGGCTTCTGCCCTACCAGGTACCTTCTCAAACCAGACTTCATGAGGCGGCCAGACAGAACATTTGATCCCTTCTCGGAGACGCCAGTTGATGGGGTCATTGCAGCCACCTGTTCAGTGCAGGTAAGGCTCCTGCTCACTGCAGATGGCAAGCATGCATGCAGGTGATCCTCGGAAGTCTGATGGCTCAGGTATTTAATATCTAATTGCAAGAGCGACCTGTTGCTCTCCGCTCTGACTTGAAATTCCCTCTTTGGTTCTGAGACTTTTATCCTATAAAAAGTATATACTATATGATTGCTGCATATAAAATTCTAGAAATTGTGAATTATAGTTACAGTAAGTCAGTGGTTGCCTCTGGACTAACATGGATTATAAAAGGGTCTAAATAGGGCCGGCCAAATAGCTCAGCAGACTGAAGCACCTGCAAGCAGGCACAGGGGCTGGGGGTTCAATTCCCGGGCCTGCCGTGCCGGCCCCACTCCCAGAGGTGCACTGAGAAGGCAATTGAGACTGAGGGTGGTGGCATGCGCCTATAATCCCAGCACTTGAGAGACTGTAAATAGGAGAATCACTGAGAGTCCGATCTAGTAGTGAGACGCTGAACACTCTGTAGGCCCTTCCTTAAAAAATACACACACAAAAAAAGTTACCCCACAGCTTTCTATAGTAGATGGAATTTAATACTGCTGTTTATGAAAACACTATTAGCTGACTAATTTCACTATTAGTAAAGAACAACAGGCAAGTTTTAGCTTTGCTTTTCTCTGTATGTGTCCCATTTTAAAGTGCCTGGTTGAGAATTCAGTAATACGTATGGCGTGATAGAATTTCACCACTGTGCAGGGACATAGGGAATGTCAACCCTTCACTTTCTTCTACAAATATGGACACTTTAGGTGCGACGGGGACACTAGTGACACTCTGTATTGCTATGGTTCATGTCTTTGCTTCATTCTTTTCAGACAGCTGCCGTAGGTAGCACTTCTGAGAACTACCTTGGTCACTTCATGTAATAGTTTCCCAGTAGTGTCCTGGTTTGCTAAATCAGGAATACAGGATTTTCACTGATAATTGAAATTTCTCTCACCGAAGAACCCAAAATTTCTCATGTCTTGATCATTCTCTGCCAGTGATACTCCTCCCGAGTTCACATCCACCTCATTCCGTGTCCGTGCTACTGCAGGTCATATCGGGACAATTCTTATCAGATAAGAAAATCGGCACCTATGTAGAAGTGGATATGTATGGACTGCCCACTGACACCATACGCAAGGAATTCCGAACTCGCATGGTCATGAACAATGGACTGAATCCAGTTTATAATGAGGAATCATTCGTGTTTCGGAAGGTAGGATCTGTCACTCTAAAGTAACACATAGTAGTGATAGGATATAGGACATCATACAGGGTGTGGTAGAGGGCATCCAACCATGTCATCTTATCCCTTTCTTCCAATGGACAAATTCTGTACGTATTGTAATTTTTGGGCCCTGCCATCCCTGTCCTGGCTTCATCTCTCCCCTGGCGGCACCCATCTCCCACATGGCACTAACTAGGCTATAGGATTGCAACTACTACTTCAGATGTGGCCCACCCCTTCCATCACAGATGCCATCATACTCTGCAGAGTTCTTCTCTGTCCTGGAACTAACAGGCAACTTGCACTGCTTCTTTACCCAAGAGATGAGGGAATTACTACACCAGATCAGAGGTCAGTAAATGTCATGACATGGCTCAGCTGATCCACTAGTGCCCCTGTGGGAAGTATTTCACTGTTGCTACTCATGGGTTTTGTTCTTCGTGTACAGTTGCGTTGCCTTCTTTTTTCTGCCAGTACTAGCTGCTGAGGCTAAGAATAAGTGCAGTCTCTCCCTCTAACATTCACACTTAATCGTTTTCCCTTTTGTCTCTCTTGTCTATTGAAGAAACTATGAAAAAGCCACACATTGCTGATGTGGTTTCCATGGATGCCCATTTCTCTCTCTCTCATTCTATTCTGCTGTCTTGACCAAAACGATTCACTGCTTGTCTGTGAGGCCCAGACTTAACGCGTGGTCCTGCTCTGTGTATGTCATACAGTGCAGAGAACTGGTTTCTTGTCGTAACAAAACAGGGATTAGCTGTTTCGCAGCAGCATAGCTGCCTTACAGGAAGCAAGTTCAGGAAGATCATTGTAGGTTGAATAAAATAAGCCATTTTAAAATTTAAGTCCAAAAATCCCTTGATCCGTGCAATGCCTGTCATCACACTCTCTCCTCCTGTCAGAATGTAGTGTGGAGTAATTGTAATTTGCTTCTTTTTCTCCCCCAGTTTTTCTAATTAGCTGTACCTGGACCCACAGTATAGTAAAGCATCATTTGACACCATGAAATAATCCCTAGAGACTTTCTGAATGTTGCAATACAGAAGGAAATTCAGCATGTTAATTCAAGCATTACTTTGATGACTAAGGACGTATCAAATTTAGTTTTGTTGTGTGTGTGATAATTCTGGCTCCAGAAACAAGATACTAATTCTGATTCCTTCACTGTTGTTGAAAATCACCTTTCCCGACATTGATTACGTTAGGAGTGTCTTCTTTCTTGTGGCGGTGTATGTATTCCTGCACTAATATCACAAGTCAGGAGGGGCCAAGTCCAGCTGCCCATTCAGCGCATGAGGAACAGGAGTGAGGGAGGGCAGCTGGATTTTAACTAGACTCCTTTATATCCTTGTGAGGTTGGAGTTAAATTATTTTCTCCAGATGCAAATAGGCAAGCAAGCATTGTCTGGCTTTAGATATGGCACTCAGATCAGCAGCAATGTCCTGGTTGCTCTTAGCCAATAACAATTCATTCCTGATTAAACACCCTGGATTTCCTTTTGTTGTGTTGCTACTTTGAATTTGAATAAATATTTTGCCACCTGAACTCAAATGTTTTCTTCATTTATTCAATTAAGAGGTACAGGCTACTAATGTATATTAATATTCTAAAGTATATCAGTGTTTCTTGGAATCAAATCATAATGATATTTCTGATGCTCATTCTATTTAATATCTTCTGCTGTTTAATATTCCAAATTGTATCAGGAACTGAGGAACACAACAAACAAGAAAAATCCAAACTTATTTATACATTTTCTTTTACACATGAAGCATTTATTAAAAGATGCTTTCCTGATTGTTAAAAACAGGTACCACCAGATGTCAAGGCAGGCAGGTAACAGATAGATCATGGATTTAGAAGTCAGGACGCTGAGTCCAAGGCCCGAGTCCATCACTGAAAATCTCTGAGTTTAAGAAAATCACTCTTTCTTGTTTTTCCTCACCCATAGCTTGGGTGGACATGGGGAAAGACAACAAGGATGGAAGTCATAATCTTTAACAGCCATTCCATGCAACATTTCACATGAAATAAAACCTGTTCTGATTGTCTTTGTCAACATCTTGGGCATTGTAGTTTGCACAGGACCCTATAGCAAGGCAAATGGGTCATGATTTATTGTCACCATAAAGAGATGCTAAAGGGTAACATGAACTTCGTCCAGGTTTCTAGAGTACTGGTTCTTGGAGGCAGCATCATGGAAACCAATGAAACATCCTGTACCTTGTTTGCAGGTGATCCTGCCTGACCTGGCTGTCTTAAGAATAGCAGTGTATGATGATAACAACAAGCTGATTGGCCAGAGGATCCTTCCCCTGGATGGCCTCCAGGCGGGGTACCGACACATTTCCCTTCGAAATGAGGGAAATAAGCCTTTGTCACTGCCAACGATCTTCTGCAATATTGTTCTTAAGACATACGTGCCTGACGGATTTGGAGGTAAGCTGGGCGCTTTGGGGCAGAGTGTACCTCAGAACTCAGGCAGAAAGCAAAGAGCAAAGCTAGATCAGCTGAATGCCTGCTCTTACTTTTAGATGTTATAAATCTGTGCTATTTATTAAGATTACAAGTACATTTTATGAAGAATATATTTCGAATTCTAATCAGAGTGAGAAAAATAATATGAAACCATATTGTATCAACTATAAAATAGTTAAAATATTTAAATTATTCTAAATAATTATTTTCAATAATTATTTAAAGTATTTAAATTAAACTCAATTGCCAACATACCTGAATTTTACAAAAAGGTTTACTTCTTTAAAAATTCCCAATCAGGGCCGACCAGATAGCTCAGAGGACTAAAGAGCCTGCAAGGAGGCTCAGGGGCCAGGGTTCGATCCCCAGGCCTGCCCTGCCAGCCCCATCCCAGGGGCACACTGAGATGGCAATTGAGACTGTGCGTGGTGGTGTGCGCCTGTAATCCCAGCTCTTGGGAGGCTGTAAACTACGAGTCCAATCTAGTAGTGAGACCCTGAACACCCTGTAGACTCTTCCCTAAAATATAAATAAATAAATAAATAAATAATCCCATTCATCAGTCCACATTGACTTTGCTAAGGTAATCAATGGGCAGAACCCAAGCTAGACCATATATTAGAGTTTGGCTTACATCTAACTAGATTAACTCCTTATAGGCTCCAATAAGTCAAGAATGTTAAAAGAAAGCAATGCTCTAAATTCTTAGTCTGCTTAACCAGGGGGAAACAGTATAATAGAGTGAGTGTTAACCAAGTGTTCACATTAGGATTTGAGCACGCCCTTGCTGGTTGGTGGCCGTGGGAGCATGCTGTTCCCTCATTTCCTCCCATGTAAGGTAAAGATCACGAGATTGCCTGCTTCTTAGCATTCTAGATGAGTGTGCACCCTTGCACTACACAACACAGCAAGACTCAGGACTACATGTGCGCATGGTGTGTGACTGCAGAGGATGCCATACGCTCTATACTGGGCCAGAGCTACTTTGTTAGAGGAATATGGTGCTGTGTGGCCACTGGATTTTAGGAATGCTTCTCTGAGGGTAGCTTTACTGAAATGAATCATCACTTTTAGCAACCTAATTACAGGTTCAAAAAATAAACTGAGCCATGTGGGTTTTTCAGTGTCACATCCATATTAATGACTTTCTCCTCCTTTTCCTTTGTTTTTAAAAAAACAGAGGAACATTAGAAGTGACAGCATACAGTGACAGATAAAATCTAGGAGTGGGTGTTGTGAGACCGAGTAAATGGATCAGAGAAGGAGGCAGAAGGTATCGTGTGTTTCAGAACAGCAGCCCAGGCCTTGGCAAACCCTGGAAACCCTGCCTGCAAGGCAGTGCAGCAGTGGGCCGGAGGCATCCACAGATGAATGGAATCACCAGTCACATATCTGAGCTTGGAGAGCAGACACCCTGTGATAAATGCACTTTAGAAAGAACTGCCTAAGCCTGTACAGGAAAATTTTGTGAAGTTTTCCTTCTGCACGAGTTAAGTTTCAAATGAAACTAATTCCTTCCTGGGAAACGAGCCATTTGATTAGAAAAGAGAAAAAAATGGTTTGCTAGCTTCCTGCTTTGTGCCAAACGCTTCACATAAAGTCCAAAAATGTAAAATTGTTCAGAATGGAAGTGGACATATATGGATCTGTGCAGAAGAAATGCCTGCATTTATAATTTGCCATTGTCAGTATAGATATTTAAAGACCAATCCCAGTGTCTGTCTGTCTGTCTGTCTGTCTCTCTCTCTCTCTCTCTCTCTGTCTCTCTCTTTCTTTCTTTCTTGGTATTTAATTCATCTTTTTCATAATAGCCCTACAAGAATTCTCCCCTAACATGCTGTGGCTAATTCCTCTTTATCAGAAGTAGTTGGAGTTCCACACTGTGTCACCACTGATGGGATCCTGCAGTTGATGTCTTACCTTCAGATTTGACATCAGACACAGTTGATTCAGATTTCTTAGACCGGGGCTGGGGAGATAACTTGGCCATCTAAGTGCCTGCCTGGCATGTGTAAGGTCCCAAGTTTGACCACTGACTGCATGCCTTGATATGCCAGCCCCCAAACTGGGCCTGGTGATACACACGTGTAATCTCAGTGCTGTTAAGGCAGAGACAGAAGCACCACTGGGAGCCCAAACTATAGTGAGACCCTGCACCCAGTAAATAAATTAATAAACAAAAGAATTCTCAGATCACCTTTGTCATGTGGGAAGAAACTGAGAAGCGATGTCAGAAGATTTAAGGGTCTTACCACAAGAATTGCCTTTTCCTAGCTTGCTGATCGTCTTCACAGCATCTTGATTGATTTGTTCCTGTTTCATTTCATAAGTTCGCCTCCCACCTTCAGACCTAAGTGTTCAGCTGCTGACTCAGTGAAGCAGGAAATCTGTAAGGCCCAATTTCCCTGGAATATTGAGGTCCTTTGTTCATTTGGCAGGAACAAGTTCAAAATAGAACTGCACTGTCCCACTCCAATATCTTCCAAGGAAAAAAGTTGTCAGCATACGTCATCACATTTTCATTTGGCTACAGAAAGAGAATGTGTATTCAGTACTTCATTTTACAAACAGGCACGGCGTGTTTATTCCGTAACTAAAAAGGCATCTGAAATATGTTTCAAAGAAATCTGATAGCAAAAAGAATAAGAGTCGCCCCTCAATCCACTGCCCACTGTGAAGTACTTACTGTCTACATCCACTTTCTGTTCTTTCCTATTTTACTTCTCATAAAATTGGATCTGAGTCTTGTGAAGCCTTACTTTCTTCCCCTTAATGGAGACTATTTTGTGTCATGAAATATTTTTTTATCAGCTGCATTTGATTCCACTTTATGCTTGCTTTTATTTAGATATTGGCAAGCCCAGAAGTCATTTCCATTCTTTTTTCTTCTAAATAATACTCTACCTGAGAACCCCAAATGGAAGAGTTTGGAAATACTTGTAAATATTTCCTGAAAATGAATAAAGCCATATATATGTGGATATGGATATATATATATATATATATATATATATAT
>NDGM011122317.1:0-10904 GCA_002564305.1 Octomys mimax
TTTGCTCTCTGTGAAAGCCTGAGAGAAAGTTTTCTCTCCATGTGACTCTCCTTGGGCACATTACACATCATCAATTACATTCCTCTGTAGCTCCATAATCTCCATAATCAGAAAATCTGAGGCACAACTGAGTTACATGATGTTACAGTACTTTCTAAGAACAACTAGAAAAAAATAAGGATCGCTAAGTCCCCCCAAATCTATCACCTTTACGTCATACCCTTTGTCCAGTGCTGCTGCTGCCTGTCTTTCTGCTCTTCTTCAAATTTAGCATAAAAGTATCCAGGTGATCCATATCTGTATTGCATAAAATCTACATTAAATATATTTAAGTATGCACTTAAAAGTAATCTGACAAAAACACATTAGTAGAAGAAAACATACAAATTTATTCAATAAAACTCATATGTGGCAAGAAAAACATCACAGGAAACAAAAGTCCAAAGACCCAAGGCAAGTGATATTTTTAAACAAGTTTGGTGAAAGAAGAAGACAGTGTGAAGACATACAACGGGACAGAAGGGGTAAGATCTAAAGGAAAGGTGGGGAACACCAGCAGGATGTTCCTTCAGAGTCTTCTTTGCTTCTCTGTGTGTCATTTCTTTCCTGCCCTAGGACACTTGCCACATTAGGACACTACAGAAGACAGAAGCTGTCAGAGAGTGACCTTCCTGAGTTTTATGGCTAGCTCCAGGGGAAAGAAGTTCTAGTTTCTGTGGCTCACCTTGGAAACAAAAGGCAAGAGAAAGGAAAGCAGGAAGAGGCCAAAGAAAAAAGGCTTGTAAGGCACTTCCAGTCTCTTTTCACTCAAATACTCAACAGGCCAACGAGTCGTACTTTGCACATCTACTTTGGCCTTGCTGATAAAAAAAAAAAAAATAAGGTCAAACTAGGAAGAAAAAGTTAAACATAAAGAATCCTACTTATTGGGAGAGAAAGGATGACTCTTTATAAGAAAATGCCAATAAGTAAGTACAGAAGAAATGAAAGAGTCAGAAAATTAGCTATAAAACTATTGTAGTAGTGATTTCTTTGAGGGACAAATCAGTGAATGCTAAAATCAGACAATGAAACATAGACTATTTGCCTAAGTTAAAGCTATGTCCTATGAAGTTCTAATTACTAAAAAGAATAGTATATTTATAGGGGGTAGCCTCGAAGCCACCTGAACTAAAGAACTATAGCACGATAGCACAGTAATTGGACAGTCAGCTATTTCTTAAATCATGTACTACATATCCCTTTTGTAGTACTTCTACCCAAACTATATCAATTGAATTTCCTCATGAGGAAATATCAGAATAAAAATCTGAAGGCTATTATTCTATATAAACTAAATGTCTTGAGGAAAAGTCATGCTCTTGAAAAACAAAGGACATTGAAACACATTCTAAAACAGAAACTAGAGGGAATGTGTGGTCCAAGACCAGAAAAGATGTTTTCTCCTTTTGCTGGTATGATTTTTTGTGAAACAATTAGTGGACTTTGAGTAAGATCAGTAGAATACTTGCATCATGTCAATTTCCTTATTTTGAAAATTACATGTTGGTTATACAAAAGAATAGCCTTGTTCTTAGACACCTAAATTGAAATATCTACAATCAGAAGGCCAGAATATCTGCTCATATCTTTTGATTCACTTATTTACCAAAAATGTATCCATAGGTGCCGTGGTTTGGGGTTCTTGCAAGGCAAACAATATAATACAGGACACATTTTATAATAGTATTGTAATGAATCACTTGATATATAAGAAGTGGAAGAAATCTGTCCACACACATCAACACTAAAGATTCTAGCTAAGGGATTGATCCTAATATCCTGAATGAGTCCAGCTGAAGAATAAAAAGTTATACTAAAGGGTATAAACGAAATCAGTAACCAACACATGAATATCTCCAATGTAGATATACAGAAAAGTGTAGAAACTTTTTAAAATAAGAATGAGTCCAGCTGAGCTCATAACAGTGCCTCCTATGAGTCCAACTAGAGGCCTAGAACCCACAGCAAAGCTTCATGCAGGTCTGCTTCACTAGCTGTGCTGGAAAGGCCCAAAGGTAAAGCTAGGAAGTCTATGCCAGCGGGATGAAGGAGGTGTGCTAGCAGGCTGAGGGATCTGAGCTGGAGCTAGGAAATGACACTCAAGGCAAGCACCAGAGCTGCCCCAAAAGTACCACAGCCATCCTCAGAACACAGAGGTCCTGAGCCCCTCCAACAATGGGGAAAGTGAATGCAACAAGCATCTCCATGAGGCTGAGCAGTGCACCATCTTCCCCTCTGAAGCCAGGAAGCGACGCTCAAGACGAGGACCAGAGCTCCTCCAGAGTTCACTGGGAAAGCCAGCATGACAAGGTCCTCCAGCAGAACCTCCCAAGAGAACGAGCAGCTTCCAACAGCTCCAACAGCTGCTCCAAACAGCATCTCTAAGAGTGTTCCAGCAGCTTCTCCTGTTCTGCCTTTTATACTGCTGGCAACAGCCATCAGGTGGGCCTCAGCACCATGTTGAGTTTAATTCAGCTGGACATAATAAGTTAACCATCAGTTAGAAACGCACTATAGCATATCTGTACCTAAGGAGAATGACAATTCCAATGTACTATAAGGCTAACTTTTGGAAACCTGGGCAAAAAGCCTACTGATTTTTTTTTTTTTACTTTTTTGTAACTTTGCCTTGAATCATTTCTAAATGAATAGCTTTTAGAATGAGCCTTCATACATTCAAAAATCTAGACCACTCGAAAAAATATTATACTAAAGGGTATAAACGAAATCAGTAACCAAGATGTGAATATCTCCAATGTAGATATATAGAAAAGTGTAGAAACTTTTTAAAATAAACATAGTGTGTTCAAGGAAAAGAAAAAAATGATATAATTTTAAGTTAAACTGATGACTTACAACAACTCAGAATTCCCCTCAGAAGATAACTGAGATAGGGGGAGGGGAGATAGCTCAGTAGAATAAGTGCTTGCTTGGCAAGCACAAAGTCCTGAGTTCAATCCCTAGTACCGCAACAACAACAACAAAAAATCAAATAAGAAGATAATTGAGACAAAAAAAAAAGTGAAAATGGGCTGGGGAGATAGCTTGGTGATCTAAGCACCTGCCTGGCAAGCACAAGGACCTGAGTTCAATTCCCAGTACTGCATGCTATACTGGCCTCCTGTGCCAGTCACAGAACCAGTCATGGTGGCACATGCCTGTAATCTCAGCACTAGAGAGGCTGAGACAGGGGGATCACTACAAGTCTGAGCTGCACACCCTGTACCAAATAAATGAATAATTAACTAATTTTTTTTTAAAAACTGTGAAAGTATCATACAAAGAACAACATGAAGGACATGATGAAAAGATCCAATGTTCATCTTGGAAAGAAGCAATATTTGTACAAGGAGAGCTGAAAGTTTTGCCAACTGAAAGAGATGTTAGTTTTCTGATATAAAGTTTTATATAAATTGACATAAATAAATACAATGGTGTATGCCCTCAGAAGCCCTGCAGTAAAATTGAAAATCATCAGAGAGGAAATTCTAAGACCTTCAAGAGAAAATTTTTTTGATAAAAGCACTTCACAAAAAGACAGATTTTCCTCAGCAATAACATAGTCTAAAACATAACAGGGCAGATTCACAGTGCCAAGAAAAAAATAGCTGCTTCTCTACAAGTTTACATAAGCCAGCTATGTTATTTCTTGCAAAACAGAGAGAATAAGCCAACAAATATGATAATTTAATAATCACAACTCTTACAAGAAACAATTATTAAAGGAGGTGCTTCAGAAAGAAGAATAAACACAGAAATATATCAGTACAGCACATGAATCCCAGGTGAGCTCAGACACCTAAGGTGTATTTTAAGCTAAATAAGCCACATATTTTAAATACAAGTTATTTTTGATGTTCAAATAATTGTAATAATTGGGAAATCAAGTACTCATGGGGTTATTAAACTACATAAATTTCCTTGACATGATTGAGAGAGAACTACCCATTTTTTCTTGGCAGATAAGGATTTCTTTTTGTATTTTATTAGCACATGATTATGTTACATAATGACCACAATCACTGGGCGTAGCCAGCGTGCACACGGCGCGTCTTAATTCTTTTGAGTCTCCTCCCGCTCCTTGTTTCCCCTTTTTCCAAAACCCATTTGTAGAAGATTAATCTTCCCGGTTGCTATTTCTTCTATTTCACACTATATTTACATTTTGGGTTTCCATATAGTGGAAATCACATGAAGCTTTTGTCTGATTTCTTTCACATATCATTATGGTCTCGAGGTGCATCTGTTTTCCTGCTGGCGACTTATCCTTCATGGCAGAGTGGTGCAAATACAGTCATGGACATTGCCACCTGGAGAGCAGCTCCCTCGCTGCATTAGGATCCCCTGGGACAAAAGCACTAGGCCAATCTTACTGAGTTTGATAGCAGAATTTAAGCTGCAATTCAGTTTCTCTACTCAGATAAAGAAACAGGGCTGGGGAGATAGCTCAGTAGAATAAGTGCTTGCCTGGCAAGCACAGGGTCCTGAGTTCAATACCCGGTACCACAAAAGAAAAAGAAAAGAAAAAAAAAAGAAAGAAACAGAGGTTCACAGAGGCTCAATCACGTAACACATTAACACATGCAAAATGATTTAGTAACCAAAAGGCAAGATCAGTATTGTATGCTGTTTTAACCCAATTCCAGAATCATCTTTCTGAATTATAACCAAGTAGGTAATCCTTCAGTTATTCAAGGAAATATTACTTGGGTAATAAACATATCAATGCTGTTACCTAATACTGTTATGCAATAATATAAAGTTATTGAACATTATCCAATTTCTAACAGTCTTTTTGTATGTACTTATTTGTTACAGGGTCTCGTTATGCAGCTTGCACTTGTGGTGACCCTCCTGTCTTAGCCTCCCCAGCGCTAGGATTACAGGTATGTGCTACCACACCTGGTTTCAGTGGCCAGAAGGGCATGTGGTACTGCGAATAAAACTTGGGTCCTTATGCTTGCCAGGCAGGTGCTTAGACCACCAAGCTATCTTCCCAGCTGCAATCCAATAAGTTTAATTTGCCTAAAATTTCCATTTTACTGGCACTAAAGAAAAATAATTATCTTCTTCATGTTTATTTTCCCTGTTATTTGAAAACTCACTTTTAAGCGACTGTAACTTAGAAATTACTCCTTTAGGAATTTTCACTGTGATCTTTTTCATCTATGTTTAATTTTCTGTAACTTCCTCTTTGAAAGACCCAATACTTTCAGAGAGCAGTGCTGTGTCATACAATTGCAATTCTCATTTTAAAATTTAATTTCATTTCTGTCTCCTTGCTATTTTTTCCCTTGTCAACACAGCACACAAATGCACAATAACAGTAGCATTCCTAAGCTGATGCTAACCCTTTGCCTACATGTCCAGTGTTGTATTCCGGGCCCCCTTGTGGCTCCTGATCAAACACATGTTTATAATTAGAATGCCCTTGTACATCAGCCACTTCCTGCACGAAAGGGGAATTTTGTTATGCTGGTGACTACTGTGCTCCCAGAGACGGAGCTACTTCTCCAAGTCCTTGCTACTAGCTCGATGTCTGAAACCAGGTTTGGCCCCAGGTGGGTGAAGGAGAGTGTCTTCTGTTGGAGGCTGCCAGGAAATGCTTGCTTTGCCCTGAGTTCTTCACACTCTGCATCCAGGCAAGGAGACTGCACAGTTCTCCTTGGGTTTCCTCGCCTCTGTAATGCAGGAAGGGATGTGATAAGGAAGAAAACCTCTGTGCATGTAATGAGCAAAAGGGAAGCAAATTTTATCTTAATCCGTTTTTTGTTTTATATAAATGTCTGAGACTCTTGTAGAGCCTGCTTCCTCTTGTCCTTTACAGGCATGTGAGGCCCAGTCTGATTACCTTGTCCAAGGTCACCGTGCAGCTAGACTCTGCATGCAAACTCAAGTCAGCCTTCTGCTCCCTACAATTCTCCTCACAATCTAAGTGTGCTCCAAGTGCTCAAGTGGGAAAAGAACACAGTGAGAATCACAAGTTCCAGATGTCATATTGCAATTGATAAGAAAATTCCAATCGGCTAGTTGTTGTAGAATTTAGGCACTTACTCTATAATTTTTATTTAAGACATAGGAACAGTATGCTAAAATGCACACAAAGGCTTCAGAAATATATGTTTTGAATGTAATTATCTGCTTCTATGTGAGCATGTGTACACAGCGTAACACATGTGAGTGTGTGTGTGCGTGTATGAGAGAGAGAGAGAGAGAGAGAGAGAGAGAGAGAGAGAGACTGATTTTCAGTATGCCTGTGTGAACACACATTTAGTTATTATTTTTAGGTGTAAGTCACTCCCTGCCAACATATTCAGAAATTTAACTGGTCGACAGGAGGGTAGGAAGCCCCCAGAATCACATGTAGGAAATTACGGGCATAGCAAAAATCACGATTAAATTTTTTTAAAAAAGAAAGAAAAAGAAGGAAAGACACTTCAAAACAAGTGCATCAAGTTACCATGGCAACTAGGGAATGTGGGTTGAAATTTATAGGGCTCCATTGTTCCAGCGGAGAGGTTCTAAATGACACCCTGGTGGCCTCACAGAGCCGATGCATCTCCCTGAACGCTCCGGCTTATTATCACGAGTGCTTTAGGCACTGAGCAGGAACAGGATCACAATGACTTCGCCAGTCCCAGCCGCCCCACGCCCGCGAGGGAAGACACTCGCTTCCCGAGTGAGAGGCTCGCAGAGTCTCATTTCCGGCTGAGCCCCGCGACAGCAGCCCGCTCGGACCGCTCACGTAGGGCTGCGGGTAGCGAGCCCTGGCCTCACGCGGTCCGCGGTTGTGGTAAAGAAGCCTGGTAGCTGGAATCAGCTCTGGGCTTCTATAGTTCTCTAATCCCCTCCTTTTTCCTGTGAGAAGTCTGCCCTGGTTCCCAGGCACTGTAGGTTGAGTCTTAAAATTCGAACTGCCTAATCAACAACACCACCAGCCACAACAGTCCAATAGCAATAGGAAATATTAATTGAAAATATTTCCACTTATTACCTCAAGTAATAATTAACAAACCAGTGACTAAGTGTTATCTACTGTTGCTAATATACTGGATTATTGTGTCACATATGTACGGGAAACTGAGGTCCTGAGAAATTGTGACTTTTTTTCCTAAGAGTCCAAGCAAAGTCAAATTTGACTCTAGATCTGATAATAAATCCTTTGCCAAGAAAATTTATCTTACTATATGAAATGTTGCCTGTGGCTGGTTTCATGTTATCATATAAGCATCCGTAGAAATATGACAGCACCAAAAATGGTGGCTTCCTGCTGGCCTACGCTACTTGATGCATTGGGCAGACTGGGATATCAGGGACAACTGCAGCCCAAATTAAGTTCAAGTTAGCAAAGTGCTCATGTCTCTTCTGACATTAGAATACCTGTTGCAAGAAGAGGCTGCCCAGGACCTAGGCTCACTACCTCAGCCGGAACTCCACCAGGGTCAGCTTTCTCACACTTTCTCTGACCCCCAATGGAAGGAAATGGAAAAAAAAAAGAATTCATTAAGATGTAGTATGTGTCTTTTATGTACTGAGCACTGTGTTGTTCTTTTGAATATATTATCTCATTGAATGCTAACCAAAAAGTCTGTTAATTATTTTCATTTCTTTTTTATGACTCTGGCTTCCTGAGGGTCAGCAAATTAAAAAAAAAAGTTCCTGGTACTGCAGAGTTAATCATTATTAAAATCTCTTCAAGTCTCTGGCCACGGTTCCTGCCTTTTTTCCCTTCCACCCTGGCATGATATTCAACAAAGTCTGCACAAATTTCAATAATGCTTACAGCAAGAATGGATCAGAGTACTATCAATTTTAAGGATGAAATTAGTCACTATGAAAGTGCTATGAAGAACAATCAAAATGGAGAAAATAAGGAGTCAGCTGAACACGTAACAAATTTACATCAAGTTGGAGAAAAGGTATTTTTCTCTTTTTTATTGAACTAATAATAGCCATGGATTAAAGATTTCTACTCCATTTCTTTTGTTGTAATAAATAAGCTCCATTTTGTATTGAAATAAAGTATATAATAAAAGTACCAAAAATGACAGCTTTTGATCTGAACATTTCCTGACAACATGAGGCAGTTCCCTGCAACTGAGGCTGGTGGAGTTGTGTTCCGAGAAGCAACAGCAATTGCAGGTGCCCATTTCCTGCGCTTGGTGCAGAAAAGGTTGGTTGCTTTCTCCACATGAAGTTCATCACTGTCCTCGAGGTCACATCATCTGGCCTAAATAGTGCACCTAATTAAAATCTTAATAAAAATTTGAATTACAATTTAGACCTGATTTTCCTTAAAATATTTTTGTAATGTAAGCTTCTATGGAGAAAAATAAAAGCAAATTACCAGTTTCCAGTAGAACAAAATGTGAATAGAATAAATTTAACAACTATATTGTGTTATCATAGCAACCAAATTTTTTTTTTAAAAAATTGATGTGATAAAAAATGACACAAGAGAACAAATGCATCAAGTTGTTATGGCAACTAGGGAACGTGGGTTGAAATTTATGTATCTAGAATCCAAGAGAATATTCTAAGCAACTAAAATAAACATTTGCTTATTAAAACAGCCCCCAAATAGTACTTATCTATAAGCATTCAAGTGTTTTCATGATTCTGTCTCCTATTTTTTTCCAATGGGTGATTTTAAATTGCGAGCATTTGTATTTTCAGTTCAGCTTGCATTTTGGCAGCAGATACACAAAGATGCAATTTGGTTTTCAGAAAATGGTGCACAAGCCAATTTCAAAATAGCATCCTCGACCATACTTAAGTTTCTCTTACCTTCCTAGTCTTTTTAATAAAGTCTCTATTATCTGCTTTTTCTTCCTCAAGGTCTTCCTCACTTGATGAGTCAAACTCTTTATGATCTTTTTACCTGACTTTGAAGGTCTTCCTCTTAGGTAGTGTAGGTTGATGAATTATATAATAAATATTTACGATGCTTCTGTTCTTTTATGCACACACACACACATACACACACTGCACACTTCTTTTAATAGCACAACAGTTGTTCAAGGCTGAATTTTCTAGTGGCACCTGCAGTTTTCCATATTATTCTACCCATAATTGCACCGCGCACTTCACTGAGAGGCAGAAACACCACATTCTCTCGTGACTCCATCCAGTTCAGTAGAAGTTCCTCTGCTGCCACTCACAACACTCCCTGTGCCCTCCCCCCGGCTATCTCACAGCCTTCCTTAAATGTGGCTTACAGTTACGTCACTTAACGTAACTGTTCCTAGCCTGTATCCTCAGACCATCCTCATACTGAAAGCTAAGGGTCAAGGGCCTTAGCAAAACCAATAACTTGACTTCACCATCAAAACAGCCACAAGTCATTGAGCATTATCAGTGTGGTAATAATTCTGCTGAGTAGTCCCCAAATACTATTTTATTTGAAATTCCAAAAAGCCCTTAAATTAGGCATTATTGCCACTACTCTCACATTTTACAAATAAGGAAAACTGAGTCCTGCTGTTTAAATCACTTGATTGAGATCACATACATTATAAGTCTCACAAAAGAAATTTGAATCCATGTCAATGAAATATAGGAAAGTGCACTTTCTTTATCACTTAGCTAATTACTAAAATTTTTCTTCTCTTTCCATTAGAATGTGAATGTTTTTGAGAACTTCTACACATCTGCACTGTGATTACAACTGGAAATCATACATAAAATTTGACTTATTTTTACTAGCCACTTTAAAAAGGTTGAAAGGAACAAATAAAATTAGTGTTAATAATATATTTTATTTAATATAACATAGATCAAATAGTGCCATTTCTACATGTAGCAACAGCAACCAGAAGATAGTGGGCACAAAATTACAGTTAGGTAAGAGCTTTAACTTTGGGTATTTTGCATAGTACAGTATGGTGAGCATACAAAACAATTTACTGTATGTTTCAAGAGAGTAAGAAGAAAGGATTTTGAATGTTCCTGATCCCCAAAACTTGCTAAGTGCTTAGTGGATGCACACACTAATTACCATGTTTATATCTTTATACACTGCATGCATATGTGCAAATGTCATTCTATACCCAAGGAATAAGTCCAATTATTATGTGCCAATTAATTATAAAAATATATGATTGCAACAACAACCACACTGATAGGTCACTATAACAAGAGCTAAAATTTATAAAATTTTATAAAGAAAGATTAATAACATTTGTTTTAAAATTCAGGTGAACACTGACCCATGTTGAAATAATTTTAGTAAATAAAGATATAAATTTAAAGATGAAATATGGAGGTGGTACATCTGAAATGGCTAAGTGAAAAAGTCCAGCATATCTTTTCTTTAAAATAAATGATGAAATTGCTGAAAATAACAGTTTCAAGATTGAAAAATTGATCAGAGTATATAACAAATGAGAATGTTGGGGCTGGAAAGATGGCTCAGTAGAATAAGCGCTTCCCTGGCAAACGCAAGGGCCTGAGTTCAATCCCAGGTTCCAAAAAAAAAGATAATGAGAAATGTTTATTCATGAAAAAATCCCTTGCCACAGGTGTGACAGTGGGCTACTCAGCGTCACTGCCCAGCAGGCTTCGCTCTGCCCTGCTCCAGCCCAGGCAGTTTGCTGGGCCCATTGCCATAGGAGCCTGTTTCCTTGCTGTGCAAGGGGCTTTCCTAATGTGAAGTAAAGCCTGAGTAAAGATGTGTGCTTCCTGGCACTAGCAGCATTTATCAATCTCTGTGACAGTGGGAAGAAAGCCAGTGTCTCGCCTGTCTTTGTGTTTCCCGTGGGGCATGCACAACTTCAGCAGACTTGGAACAAGCTGGAGAGTGACTTAGGCCGTGAGATACCCATAAATGGCTTTGGCAAGACTTTCATGCAGTCCTGGCCAAA
>NDGM011122320.1:0-13894 GCA_002564305.1 Octomys mimax
TCCAAGAAAATGCCAAAGTTATGCTTACAGTAAAGGTGTATGCTGGCATACAAGAATGTTCACCAGTTAGGAATTGTCTTAATCTTCCTGCTTATTGTAGGCTGTAAAAATAATTTTGTAACTGTGTGAACATCCTATAGTCAAGGGTGAAAGAATTTACACTTGAACACATTATGAACAACCCCAATGCTCTATATTGTCTGGTCTGGGCTGCTTTATAGAATTGCAATTTAAAGAGATCTTCTAGATATATTCTAGAATGCAGTCACCCATTATAGCAAACACGGCATACATGGCTTGTATTTAGTGGTCTCTCTGAATATGTTTCAGTGAACTGACCTATTATGTGAATTTTGACAATATTATCCAAGTTATACTACAGCAGTGAAATGTCACAAGTCAAGCAAACAAAAACTAGAGATTTAAGCACAACGACATGCCTGATGGATTTCACAACAGCTACTCAGAGATAAGGTAGAGACTTGGACTTTTCTTCTTTCAAACCTGCCCTCTTTTTGCAGCATTTTAAACTTTGTATGATAATAAGTAAGTGGGACCAAAGATTAAACATCAAAATAAGCAATTATATGAAGAGGTAATAAGTCCATTCAGTGCCTTGACACCTTGGTGGAGATGCTGTAGAGACCATGGGTGAACTCCTCTATGCTGATGGTATGCACATGGGGAGAGGACTCGGCAGCAAGAGAAAACAGCTGTAATTTTGTCCTGTCAGTGGAGATCAACCTGTGTGCCTTCACAGGGCTGGTCCCCAAACATCCTGTAAGAAGGCTTAGAAACACTTCCACCTAATTCACTGCAAGATGTTGTTTGCTTTATGTCTCAGTTACTCTTCTCTCGTTGCTGGGACAAATACCCAACACCAAAAATGAAGGATGGAAAGGTTTATTTAGCTCACAGTTACTGGAGGTTTCAGTCCATATTTGGCTGGCAGAGGGGGACAGGGCAGAGAGCATCCTATTTATGGTGGAGGAACAACAATGGCAACAGAGAGACAGAGAGAGAAAGAGTCTGTCTCTGTCTCTCTTATATTACATTCTGGCTCTCTGCCCCAGGCTGGGGGAAGTACACACACCCATAATCCCAGAAGTACTAAAACCTATAATCCCTGCCTTGGGTCACCCATAATCCCAGTGGATCATGAGTTAATCTAAAACACTAGGGCTGGTGAGATGGCTCAGTGGTCTAAAGCACCTACTTAGAACAAGCTTAGCAAAGCACAGGGACCGTGGTTCAATCCCCCAGCACCACATGTCAGTCAGCCCCGCCCTCTGGTGGGCTGAGCTGGCCACACATATACAAATAAATAAGTAAATAAATAGATAGATAGATAAAATCCCTTCAGAAGAAATATTCATCTTTAAAAAAAAAAATCTAAAACTCTAGAAGTCCCCACCCTATGACTGCATGAGGCTTTGGGGGGACAACTAGACACAAACCTTAACACTTTAGAAACCTTTAAGATCAGAAAACAGGTTCTTCAGTGTCTGCATATTGGGACCTTATGAAAGAACCACTGTGTAGTCTCTAGGCTTAAGCCAGTCATAGGCTCTTCTCACTATGTTAATGGCTCAAATATCCACAAAAGGCCCTTAAGGTTCATATTATGCCAGAGATCTGCCATCTTTTCTCTATCAATATTAAATAGCTATAGTGTGCTCTGTATGCCAAACTGTTTTAAAGGATTCACCATTCATGGGCTTACACACTCTGCTAAGCATTTGCCAACCACGTGTTGTGTTGGGACAGTGGGGACAGTAGTGCTCACTGTGAACAATATTCATGCGCCAGTGTTTCCCTGCATCCCTAATACTTAATGGGGGGCAGGTGACTGGTTTCTCAATGAATGATGTGCGTCACTTCTTTAAAGCACTTGAGAGGGGTTATAAGTTCCTACCCTGGCTCTTCCACCAGTGAAACTGCAAAAGCTACACTTTCAAGATGGCACAGCTACAAGACAGAAGGTGCCCAGGTCCCTGAGTCACACACCAGAAGGAAATTACCCTGAAGGGCTCCGGCAGTCACAGTGCCCTTCCATGATCAAGAAGCAAACTTGTCCATGGTAAGCCTGTGAAGGCTCAGAGATAATGCAGTTGGGAGCTGGGCTCGACATGTGAAAAGAAGAGAAGTACTACAAATTGTCGGCTGCATTTATTCAGATCAAAGAAAACTAAAAATAAACATAAATTATGGGTATTAGACTTTTATAAAAATGTTTTCCAAAATTGTTTTAAACCACCTCAATTCACATTCAGATCTCCTTGCTTGCTAGTAATGAAGGCATTCCACTGGGTTAAAAGCCTCCCATTAGTTTAAAAGCTTCAATTGTTGAACCATCAACATCTATAAGTGTGTAATAAAGAACAGAATAAGTAAGCGTTATGTAATCAGAAGCTATAGCCATATTAACATTCATGAGTTTGTTCACCACAGCTCTATTCCTACTCAGAGATAAGCCAAATGCTTCTCACTCACTCCCCCATGACAATCGAGGACCAGTGTCATTTATGACCTCTCAATACTCCTCTAGTTATTGCAGGAAGAAATAGTATTAAAGACTTATCAAGTATATCAAATAAAATTCATTGGGATTTGACTTGTTATATATATGCTCATTGATAAACATTTTGTTCTCGGCATCACCTTAAAAGAAAAAAAAAAAATTACATCTGTGAGTGTAGCTAAAAGGAACATAAAAAGCTGGCTCTTTAAGAAGAAACATGCACTTTAGAAAGCCCTGTATGTGTATTTTAACATCATTTAATGAAAATTTCATATAACCTAATAGAGCCAATATGGTAACGTGGCATGAGTACATTTGCACTCATAAAGATCCACTTATATAAACGAACACAGACATCACTTAACCCCTCAACACATAACTTCCTCTTCCTCAGCACGCTGCACATTAATTCAAATTTATTCACTTCATAAGGCCTGAGCAAATGGAATTCAGCAAACTCATCTAACGATAGAGTAGCTTTAGTCGGGGGTAGAATAACACGAGAATATCTATGAGCTTTCAAACCACTCCGGAGGGTGAATGCCATGTACAATTTTTGGAAAAAAGATATAAAGGCTGGACTTGTACACACAAATTGCTGTGGCAGCACTGAGCACAGCACTAATCAGCTCACGGGCTCGGATTGTTCTCAAGTCTTTCATCTCTCCCAGAGGAGCCATGGAGGCCAGGTCACTGAGGAGCCACCCCAGATTCCAGGGCTATCATGGACTATTAGCCACAGGCTTTCCAGAGAGTGGAAATGGAGATCACATGACTTAGCCATCTGCTGGGGTTTCCAAAAAGTCTTGCAGGCATCCTAGGAGCACATGAAAAACAAAACTCGACTTTGGCGGTGCAAATGAAATAGCAGAGGGAAGTGAATATTTGGGGGGAAGCTGGTGAGTGTCCCAAAGCACTGGAAGCCAAATGCATGTGTGGTTTCTCATCACCATGTCCTTGCTGTTTCATTACTCAAAAGAAGCCCGGCCAGAGGCCACTCTTTGATGTCTGACCTCTGGCTTCCCTTCCTGGAAACAACAGCAGAAGCCCTGCCTGTCTCCAGGAACCAAACCCACGAGGGCCATCCAGAAGCAGCGTCCTCTAGACCTCGTATGTTCTTCCCAAGAGAGACAAACACAAATTCCGCACAGGAAATGAGAAAGTCTCCCAACCTAAGGATCCCATGGTCACCGCAGACAGGAAAAAAAATCTTACATCTGTGAGTCAGACAACTTGGTCCTGCTATAGTATTTTTTTCACCTGGACAAGTCTTCCTGGACAAGTCTTCTTGCTGGGCTTTGGTTTCCCCATGTGTCAATAAATTATTTCTACTAGATGACCTTAGGGGTCTCCTCTATAGCATTTATACATGTCAGATTCTGGAGGGGGCTCCCAGGCTTTTCTAGGTATTTGACGTCATCCATCTTTCCAGTATATTCAAGTAGAAGTCCACATTTTTCATTTTTAAGAAAAAAAAGTCCTAATGGAGATGAAATTGAAGGATTCCTAGAAATCAGGAGGCAGCCCATGCTGGCCAGTCCCAATCATTAAATTACTGAAAGCTTCATGTTTCAGATTAAAAATTTCATGCATATTTTATATTGACTCGTTTGTGACTCTGGCATTCGTGATTTGTATAAGTCTCTCATTTCAGCAATGTAGACATGTATTTACTACTCCTAAGGAGCTGAAGACTAGACTGGTGGTAGCCAAAGTAGTGGGATAGGATAAGAAAGTACAGTGGGGCTATCTGAGAAGGAGAATCCTCTAATGATAAAACACAGGCTCAGATGCTCAACTCTTCAAGCACTGATCTCTAGCAAAAGGCTTAGTCTCAAAGTCCCAGGAGCATTGAGGTAGGAGATCATCCCCAGGAGCATGACGGGAAATCAAAGAAATCTTTTCTAGGGCAGACAGCACCTCCAATGTGATTGTCCCAGAGGGATTATTTATACTACACCTCTAGGGTTTAGGAGAAAGTGCTAAACCCCATTTCAGCTTCAACTTTGGTGAGCCCAGGCAGGCAGGTGGCATTTGGGAGTAAGAACTTCCTGAAATTCTCATATTCTGGCTCATGGTTTAGAGGAGAGAAAGTCTCCTAGATTTTTAAATAATTCACTCTGAAAAGGAATAAGACAGTCTGCTAAGCAGAGCTGGATTCCCCAGCTTCTAAAGATGGTACAATGTTTGATGGAATAAATAACTATAAAAAGCTCGACTAACAGCTGCCTACTGAGTATTCATTACTATTAAGATCTTTAAATACACCACTCAATCATTTGCTTTCAAGTGTTTGGCCACATGTTTAATAATAGTACTCACACAACTTCTTTCAATGAAACTGTTTAGTAACATAGTATCTGGCAATGACAGCTCTGTGCTACAGGACACGTGGGTTAATATTATTTTCTTTCCTATTGGGGTCAGGTGTCCTGTTAGCGTCAGGAGGGAGACACAGCTAAGGGCCACAGTGCAGCTCAGGGCTTTGTTATTTTCGAGAAGCAATTTAAAATGGGAAACATCAAGTTTCAGAACGACCTACTGTTAGGGTTTCTCAAGCTCTAGCACTTTCTTGTGCCATGCACAATTTGTGCTTTACTAGATCACCTGCCCTCACCCCTAATAATTTAATTATGCTTTTGTTTTAAGATTTGAATATTTTCCTTTTGAAAGAAAACTTTGTATCACAACGAGAAATGGAAAGACTCGTATCACAAGCCATAAAGCAGAAAGAAATCATTAAGACACAATAAAAATAAACAATGGTATTAAATTCAAGCTAACCACAGCTGTGTTAAACCACTTCCCTAAAAATGGAGATAAAATAGTTAGAAAAATATTTAAACACTGAAGTGACTCTTTCTTCCCCTGGCGTCATTTATGGAAAGGGAGTAGCTCTATCCTGCTGGTTCAGTGTCCCTGTGGACATCTCCCCAAACTCCTCTGTGGCACCCACTAAGTGACAAGGATATGAACTGTGGGGAGACCTGGGTCCAGCCATCTAGGGGGAAGGGAGATGGCACAGCAAGGACCAGCCTCAGGCTCTAGTTTTGTGTGAATCAGGGGACAGTGGCACCAGTGAGGCTGAACACAAGAAGAGAAGTAGGGTGGAGGGAAGAACGGTCAGCTGTTTGGTTTTAAGCACTGCAGTGGAAAGTAGCCCAGCATGATGGATAAACATGGACAACCTAAAGTCAGGCTTCAAATCCCTGCTTAGTCCATGACTAAGTATTAGTGTGACGACTGCGGTTGACCTACGAATCTACTCAGTGACTCATTTTTGCCTCTTAAAAGATTAAGGATAACTCTTTTCCTCCTAAGATTCAAGTGTCTGTGCCAGAAACCTATCTAATCATTTTGCATATGAGCTAATAACCCATGACTGTTAGCTCTTAGTAACAGGTCTATAATCCCAATGCACCCGAGACTATTAACTGGTCAATATGCCTCCCCATAACGCCTAATATGAGCAAGGCCCTGGGCTGCTCTCTTGTGACTTTCTCTTGTGACAGGCCTCAAGAATCACCCTCCTCCTCCTCAGGGCATCCATGCACTACACCACCATGCTATCTACTGTTTCTTTATAACCAGATTTGAAAGACATATCCAAGGGCTGGTGAGATAGCTCAGCAGACTAAGCACCTGCTTAAGCAAGCGCAGGGACCAGTGTTTGATCCCCAGTTCCCTATGCCATGCTGGCCCTGGGCTAGCCACAGAGTCCATGCGTGGTGACACACGCCTATAATCCCAGTGCTAGGAAAGCTGAAAACAGAAGGATCACTAAGAGTCCAAGCTGCATAGTGTGACCCTATACAAAAAAAGACATGAAAAACAAGTCCATGTTCCTAACCAACCATGGAGAACTCTAACAGGAAAAAAAAGTTATTTTATGAAACTCTTTACTAGTCTAAGCCAAGCTACTTGCAAATCATATATTCAATAAAAAATTAATATAAAAATACTTAAGGAACCTACCCAGTACAACAGAAATAATCTGATTTTAAAATGGGTAGAGAGACTGAAAAAGAGAAATGCTGCACAATCTAGTTTCTATTTTCCTAAAGAAGGCATACAAATAGCCAGCAGGGATGTGCAAAGGTGCTCAACATCCCAGTAACAAGCAAAATGCAAACCAAAATCAAAATGAGGTATTGCTTCATGCCCAATGGATGGCTCATATCAAGGAGTCAAAAGGTAACTAATATAGGCAAAGATGTGGAGAAAAGAGAACGCTTGTGCGCTGGCAGTGGGGACGGAAGGTAGTAAAGCCATTATGCAAAACAGTATGGAGATTCCTCAAAAAGAGAATATAGATCTACTATGGGATCCACCTATGACACTATTGAGTGTCTATCCAAATGCAATGACACCAGTATCTTTGAGAGACGGCCCTGCATCATATTCACAGAAGCCAAGATATGGAAATAAAATATATCACTGAAGAATGAATGGATCAGGGAAATGTAGTGTATGTATTCAGTGGAATATTATTGATCTTTAGGAAGAATGAATCCCGCCCCTGAGACAACATGGATAAACCTGGGGAACATCACACTGAGTGAAATGAAGATGACACAGGGAGACAAATACTGCACGGCTTCACTGTTATGTGAAATCGGGCTGGAGGAAGGCAACGTCAGTGTGCAGTGAGTGGAATGGTGGTTACCAGAAGCTGGGGATGGGGAGAAAGGAGAGAAGTTGACCAGAGGCCGTATGCTTCCAGTCATTAGATGAATAGCTTCTAGAAACCTACTGTACAGCAGGGGGACCGCAGTAGATAATAATGTTCTACACCCTTGAAATCTAATGAGAGAGTAGATCTCCAGTGTTCGTAAGACACACACACAAATGGTAAGTATGTGGGATGATGGACATGTTGGCGAGCTTAATTGCAGTAATCATTTCATAATGCATATGTATGTCAAAACACCACAAGGTACAGCTTAAGTATATACAATTTTTATTTGTCAATCACACTACAGGAAACCTTCAAGTGGAAAACAATTGTACGCAAAGAGTTTATTTGTAAATGAAAAAGCCCTCTGTTTTTTTTTCCTTTGAATTGATTCTCAAAGCAAGACTGACCTGGACATTGAGATTTAGGTAGAGAGTAACAGTTGGTCTTGGAATTGGGGTCTCAGGAGCTCTTCTGTGACCCCAAGAGTCCAAGAAATTTGCTGGGAGCTCACAAGCATGCTGGCAGTTTTCTTGCTTAAAAGGAGATTTCTTCATTTGTTCTAAATGAATGGAATTCAGTACCAAAAACTCAAAGCAAAATAGCTTTTTATTCCTGTTTTTTCTTTTGCTGCAACTGAGACTTTCCATGTGATTTGCAATTTTGCCCGGGGAGGTAATTCAATTAGTTTCTTCTCCAAAAGGCAGATAGCTAGCAAACCTTGGAGATTTTCTGCCCCAGATGAAATCAGGGCTCTGCTGTACACAGAGACTGTTCTTTCCTTTAAAGGGGGCAGGGTGGCTGCCATGACACAGAGCTCTGGGCACAGCTCAGAGCTGGAAGAGAAGCACACTCCAAGCCTTCAGTCTCAGGCCCTTCCAGTCGATCTCCATGCCCTGGATGACTTCATTCCTCTTCAACTTGCTCTCTTGTGCAAGGTACTATTTCTCTACTTCATGATGAGTACAACAGATCAGAAAGACGAGGCAGCTCACTCAGCACCTCACAACAGCTTGCGCCAGTCTGATTTAAGTAAGACTTGAAGTCCAGTTCAACTACTACTCATCAACCACTGAGGTTCGTGCTGCCCTTCACCCCTTCCTTCTCTCCTTCTAGGAGCCTCATTGGGTTTGGGTCACAGCAATGCACTTCCAAGACTATTCTGAGTTTGTTCATCACACTAGATCACTCCATAGCATAGAAGAAGCGCACATGGGCTGTCAAGCAGCACCCACAGGGCTAGGGTCTTTTGCCAGTCTTGGTGGGCCAGACCCCCATTCAGACACCATTTGGTACTCTACTCTGAACTTAATTTCCTGGAGACAGATCAACATTTGTCTATATGCCTTTGTCAATCAAGACCCCTACTGTTTATTTAACATGTGGAAAATCCTACCCTGGCCCTGTCACTCAAAGATAACACACACACACACACACACACACACACACACACACTACTTCTAAATATAAAGTTAATTGAAGTTGGTTTTTAGTACTAAGAACTTTATGGTGCTTCCAACAAGTAGATTACCAGCTTCAGTACAACAGAAGCCATCAGAATTCTGAATCTTTCTAATGACCGTTGTTTCTCAACCCAAGGATAACACCACAAAATGACGAAGCAGACCTTTTAGCACAGGATGGCCTACAAAATCCCAACCAACTGTCCCAAACTTTTGAAGGACACCCACTTCTCTAACTACACTTATAATTACCAGTGTTGGGCAGCTAACGAAATCCAACACTGCCCAGAAATCACATTATAATAAGGTCGGTCGCTTTTTACAACTATTTTCTATCAGCCATACCAACCTTCTTCTTTTAAACTTTTCCACATGTTCAAATCAATATTTTCATTTAAAAAATAAGTAATCTTGTTGCCTAGGCCCCCAAAAGAAATAAACAGTATATATGAAAAACATTTGTAATGTTACTGAGCAGTGCCAACCATTGAGGGGAAAACATTGGCTTAGAACAGTACGTGTCCCTTCCTTCCAAAAATAAAAAAGGCAGCAACATCAGCGTAATTACTGTTTTATGTTTCTTTTTTCTGTTAGCTTGTGGTTTTCTTTACAATGGGTGGCATAACCAGCAAAACAGCAATATCATTTAGAAAGAATGCTAAAATTAAAGGTATAAAATCATTCATTCAAGACTTCCATTAATATTTTCTTTCAATTCTTTCCTTGATTCAATGCAAAAACAAAAACAGGAATGCTAAAGGTGGCTCCACCTAAGCTCTCCATGTCTGATTATTCAATCGAACATGAATATAGGTATTTTGCAGGTGGAATCAAAGTATCACATAAGTTTACAATGTGAAGATGCTCGTGACACCTGGAAGCAGAGTGTGTTTGAGCATAGTGGTGCATGCCTGTAACTCCAGCAACTTGAGAGGTTGAGATTCTATGGTTTCAAGTTGGAGGCAGGCCTAAAGAACTTAGCAAGACCTTGTCTCCAAAGAAAAAAATGTAAAAGGGCTGGCAATGTAGCTCAATGGTAGAGCACTTGCCTCACATGTGCAAGGCCCTGGACTCAGTCCCCAGTACTGCACACACATACACACAGAGCATTTTCTCTATCTAGTAGCTGAAAGGAAGTCCAGGGACTTCAAAGCTTGAGAAGAATTCAATATGCCACACAGGAGGCCAAGGATTGGTGCTTGGTCTCACCAAATGCTAATCAACAAACACTAATATTTTCTGGCTGTCCCTCATGTGCCTTGGCCTGTAGCTGCACTGTTCCCAATCTCTGCCTTTTCACATAGCCATCATGCCTCCATATCTATCTGTGTCTCTCTGTCTCCTCTTCTTCTAAAGACAACAGCCATGTTGGATTTACGGCCAACCGTAAGACCCAGAACATATACACCAGGCCTTTGACTCTGGAGTAAAAGTAGCGTGTTGAGTCCTCTAATGGGTCATCTCAGAACCACCCAGGTCAGCAGTTCCATTTGTGAGGCTCTGAGCTAAGGAAACTGACGACCAGGTGGTATAAGGGGATCCTGAGCGCAAAGGAAATAGCCTTGCAATGATTGCAGCTACACACCTGAATGCCTGTCACGAAGCTACATGCCTGGGGTAAACCCTTTTTCTTCTACTTGTGTACAATACCGTTTACTAAAGCTGAGCTCTCGAGAATACATTTAAAAAGAGCAGCTTATGAAGTAGTGTTTTGCTCATGAAGAAATCAAGGCTGTCCCACATAACTGCTCACCGCGAATCACAGTAGGCACATGCAGATTCGAAATGATAATGTCAGCACAGACACCTGCTAGCTAATTCCTCCACCTCCCAGCCAAGATGCACCCTGCCTACCTGCGCCGGCCGGCCCAGCTCCTGTTTCTCTTAAAGACAGCATTACTCTGTGATCTCAGCTCCTGTGGTCTGGCTAACTACACTTCTGGATGCAGGAGGGTCCAAGTACCCCCCACACAAGCCACAGAATAAAATCCATCCTCCCTACTGGAAGAGGCTGGTACTTTACACAAGTGGAGCTAATGACAGGGACTCTTAGAGCTTTGGTGCAAATAACATGACTGTGGGTCTGTCTTTATCTGGGACATATGTAGTTGAGGAACTGATAGGGACAACTTGTGTGGACATGACTTAAGAATTAAAATGACAAAAAGGAAGAAAGACTTGAAAGAGCACGAGAGTAGAGCGAGAGCGTGACACTGCTTCAGTTCCTAGATCAGGCCATGCCATGAGCATATCAGTTAGAAGAGCTGGGGAGGCTCATTTTGCCTGAGCTAATTTAAGCTATGTTTTCTGTCATTTGAAACCAGAAGGTCCTGTGTGTATAAACACAGAAACTACAAACTCTGAAAGAGACAGCACTGTGGGTTGAATTACCCTAATCCCCTAAAAATATGCCCAAGTCCTAACCTCATGATTGTGACCCTATTTGTAAATAAAGTCCTTTCAGGGCAATAAGTTGAATTGGAATATGGCCATGGTAGATTACAGTGGACCCTAAATCCAACATGACTGTTGTCCTTAGAAGAAGAGAGAGACAGACAGATAGACACAGAGGGGTGATAGGCACACAAAGAAGCAGAAGTCAGAAATGGTGTAGCTACAAACCAAGGCACACACAGGACAGCCAGCAATCTCCTGAAGACAGAGAAGCAAGGCAACTTCTCCTGTGAAAGCCTCTGAGGGAGCAGGGCCCTGCTCACACCTCAGTCCCAGCCTCCAAGGCATGAGATAATAAATGCCTGTTCGTCTAAGCCACCAGGCTGAGGTATTGTGTAATAGGTACCTTAGAAAATGAGGGCTCCCAACAGGACACAGAGTGCTGCAGTGGCAGTGGCCTCAAAACGGGGCAACAGGCAGAGTGGGAGGGATTCGGAGACAAGTACACAATAGGCAAAGTCTACGATGTCTTCAAGAGGTAGAAATACAGGCACTGGAGACAATTTCCATGAGAAGAGAAAGTCTTTTGTAGGAAAAGCTCTAACATCTCACTGAATATGATTATCACTGTGAAGAGAAAGAGGAATGTTGATGATACCTCTGAGGAACACGTTACTGGACCCTGGAGGAAAGGACACATGCTACAGAACTCTAAAAGAAAGGTTATCAAATATTAGAAAGCACAGGAGAATAGGAGGCTGCAGGAGCCTGCAGGTATGTTTGCTTAGATAAAAAGTGACATAAATTTGACCCAAAATTGTATTTTACCCTTGGTTGGAGAGTAGAACTGGTTAAGTGATGAACTTGGATATTGAGCTAAGGAGATTTCAAAGCTATACATTTCCACAAAGGTAGAATCTGTGCTCTCCTTGCTGCTTACAGTAAAATTCAAAAGAAAAAAATTGAGAATAGAATTGTTAAAATGAAACCAGCACTTGAAGTTCTAGAAAGTGCTTGGGCTATCAAGAGGGAAAAAAATGAGAAAGTGTGCTCTAAGAGAAAACCTAGAGTCTGGATGCACAAATTGCAGCTGAGAGATTAGGCATGAGACCCACGAGGCCACCCAAACACCCAAGCAAAGCCAGGAATAGTAAAGAACATTTGTGTCTAGCGATATGGATCTGTTTCACATTCACAGTAGACTGGCAAGGTTTTTGAAGACAATTACGTCAGCACAAACACTGTCAGCCTGAAATGAAAGGGATAAAGACAGGGTGAAATGAAAGAAGAAAACTGGGCACGGTGACACATGCCAGTAATCCCAGCACTAGGGAGGCTGAGACAAGAGGACCACTTTGAGTGTGAGCTGTGTAGTGAGACCCTGTACCAAATAAATAAATGATTTTTGGACCAGTGAGAGAGCTCAGCAGACTAAGATCCTGCTTAGGTAAGCACAGGGACTGGGGTTCAATCCCCAGCACATGCTGCACTGGCCCCACCCCCTGGTGTGCTAAACTGGCCACTGAGACCAGGTGTGGTGGTGCACGCCCATAATCCCAGAGCTGGAGAGGCTGAAAACAGGAGGATCACTAGAAGTTCGAGTTGTGTACTGAGACCTTGTATCGAATAATAAACAAATAAATAAATGAAAGAAGAGTGGAACAGTGGGCAGAGGGACAGATTTAGAAGCCAGAAAACACAACATAGAAGCATAGAAGGTAGAAATGCTACCTGATACTCAGAAAGTGGAAACTCCAGCCACAGTTACTCTCAGCTCTTGAAAACTAATGGAACTTGCCCTGCACAGTTATAAACTTGCTTGGAACCCAGGTCTCTCTTATTCTTTAAAACTTCTCCCACTTGGGACAGGATTGTCTACCCTATGCACATCCTGTATCTTGGAAGAAGACAAAAATTTCTTTCTTAGTTCCTCAAACAAGAAGGAATTTCATGGCATAAAATGCCACACCTTGAGTCTTACTCAGACCTGCCTAAAGGCTACAGCAGATGAGATTTGGGACTCTTGGAGTTGATTATGATTAAGTGAAATTTTGGACTTAGAATTGATGCTGGAATAAGAATTTGGAGGATGTCAAGGTAGGGTTGAATATATTTTTCATATGGGCAAGACATGAATGGGGCACAGTAGACTATTATGGACTGAATTATGTCCTCAAAAGATATGGTGACATCTTAACTATAGGTACCTGTGAAAGTGACTCCTAATGTCCAGAACTATATGGTAATAAATATTGTTGTTTTAAGCTATGAGATTCACGGTACTTTATTGGAAAGTTACCTATAGAGACCCAATTCTGTAGAGGCACTCAGTGGTAATTGATGAAAAGTGAATCTGATTTATAAATTGATTAAGGTGAGAAAGAAATTACATGGGTGCACACAGTAATAAGTATTTCTTCCAACTGTTGTATTTATAGATAAAATGTCCAAGAGCAAAGGCCAATAGGAGAGTTTGTGCTTGCATATTTATTTCGATGCAAAATGACATAAAACTGGCACTGAGATTATTATTTTCCTTTATATAAAGAGAAATGAATTTGACAGAAAACTTGAAACATCAAATTAGTAAATGCTTTTCAGGTAAAATGTGAAGCAAACACACTGCTCTTTAAATGAAGATAATTTATCTTGCCCTAAGTACTCAGCTATGCATGAAGATCAATTTTTGTATTTACACAATTTTTTAATATTTGTCCATGAGAGCAATTTTTTTTCCTTTTGTAATTTATTTCAAAGAAGCCAGGCCACTCCTTTTTTTTTTATTTTATTTATTTATTTGTGTGTGTGTATGTGTGTGTGTGTGTGTGTGTGTGTGGCCAG
>NDGM011122321.1:0-11827 GCA_002564305.1 Octomys mimax
CTGTACTTCACCAAGCTTGTTCCAAGTAGGTGCCTTAGACCACTGAGCCATCTCGCCAGCCCCACGTCCACTTTCAACATAGGGGTATGAGACAAAAATTGTTGCATATGGGCTCTCCTGAACCCAAAACTGAGGGCCGATGTGGATTTTGGAGGCAACACATCCTTTACTTGTGTTTGCTGTTCTGGACCACTTCCTAAGAGATTTGAAAAGCTCCTACTTGTGAGTGCACTCAGATCAATCAAATGTTCTACAGTAGTCCCAACTACCAGACAGGGTTTTCTGTTACTGAGGCCATTAAAGCCAGGAGACCCACTGATGCTCCAGACGTCAGCTGTTGTTGTGATCCTCTGGCAAGACCTCTATAGGTGAAGCGGAGGTGAAACTCTTAGGCAAGCTCTGCATTAATGTGGAAACAACTAGTCTCCCTTTGAGAAACAGCTCCTGAGATGCTACTATGCTTTAGCATGAACTGAGTCACTGACTATAGGACACCAGGTTACTATGTAAGCTAAACTGAGAACTATTTGACATGCCCAGTCATAAATTTGGACATGCACAACAAGTCTATCACTGCACAGAAATGGTGTATACAAGACTGGACATGAAAACAAGTCCTAAACATACAAATAAGCTACATAAAGAATTGACCTGGGGCTGGCAAGATAGCTCAGCAGATTAAAGTGTCTGCTTCTTAGGCAAGTTTAGACAAGTGCAGGGATTGTGGTTCTATCCTCCATACCACATGCTGCAACAGCCCCCCACCGGGGCAGGCTGAGCCGGCCAGAGTCTGGCATGCACCCCTGTAATCCCAGCACTGGGGAGGCTGAAAGCAGGAGGATCACTATGAGTCAGAGCTGCCTGAGCTGCATAGGAAGATGCTGTAACAAATACATTAAAAATACATTAAAAAAAGAATTGGCCTCATTGTCCATGTTTCATACTACTGCTGAATACCTTCTTCCCACAGATGCTTTGATGGTATGCAGCATGTGGTATGATCAGCTGACAGAAGCAGAAAAGACGGATCTGGGTAAGAGATACTCTGTGTGTCACATAGATACCTCTTGACAATGAACAGCTGGAGGACTACAGCCTCTTTACATGACACCCAAAGGATAGTAATGAAGAGGAATTTTCACAGTGGTCAGAACTTAAGGTGTTTTACACACTATTTACACATTTTGTTTAAAAAACAAATGTCTTGATGTTTGACTGTATACCAACTTATGGGCTTTAGCCAATGGGCTGACTAGACACTGTGGGACTTAGAAAGCAAGTGACTGAAAATTGGTTACAAAAATATTTTAAAAATTAAATATTTTGCATAGATAAGATTCCATATGGGTCAAGGATGTGAACATACTTACCTGCCAAGTGAATGTTCACCAGAAAAGGTGCCCTCAGTACTGAATACAACTTCAGTACTTAAGTGGCTATTTGGACATTCTGTGGATAGCAGTCACTTTTTCTAACTCAGCCACTCCTGTCATTGACCAATATGCTTGTGGAGAAAATAGTTCTGTTGGCAGAGACCGAGGTTATGGCTGAGCACAGCACGCACTTCTACTCACAAAGTCTGACCTAGCAACAGCCACTAGTGAATTCCTGATTTGACTAGTGTCAGCATCCACCGACACTGAATCCCCAGTCCATTCCCTGGGATGATCAGCCTGCAACCTGGTGGAAAAGGCAGCACATGGTTCTTACTGAAAAAGATACTTTTTCCAGGTATGGATTTACTTTTCCTATACATAGTTCTTCTGTCAAACGGGCCATCTCTTGGCTTACAGAAAGCCTCATTCACATCAACATATTCCATGCAGCATTGGTCTGACCACTAAAAGCATTTCATGGCCAAAGAGGTAATAGCAATGAGTACATGACTATAGAATCCATTTACCATATTCTCCACCATTGAGAATCATTTGGATTGAAAAAGAAAAAGGAATGATTTTTTAAAGATACACTTACAGCTGTACCTAGGCTTTCATACTTCACAGGGCTGGGGCAAGGTATATTCCAGAATTGTACATATTTTGAATCCACATTCAATTCTTGGCACTATTTTTCCCACAGCTGAGATGTATGGGTCTAGGTATCACGGAGTAAAGGTGAAAATGATAGCACTCACCATTTCCTCTAGTGATCCACTAGCAGAGTTTTTGCTTTCCAGTTCCATGGCCTAGAAGTCTTAGTTCTGGGGGTGGAGGGAGGCTTGCACAGGTTGCACAACAATAATTCCATTGAACTAGAAATTAAGACTTTACCCTTGGACACTTTCAGCTACTAGTGGCTCTGAATCAACAAGCTAAAAGGTGACTTCAATGTTGGCAGGATGATCGAACCAGACTACCAAGGGGAATTTGGATATTATTCCACAATGGAAATTAAGTAGAATATATGTGGAGTACAAAAGACTTCTTAGAACATCTCCTAGTATAAGCATGCCTTATTATTAAAGTCAGCAATAACAACCAAATCTAGATAGAATGATAGCTGGTGTAGAACCTTCAGAAATAAAGGTTTATGTTATTCTGGCAGGTAAAGAGTCAAGACCAACTGAGGTGTTTGCTGAAGGTCAAAGGAATAACATATGGGCAGTAAAGTTAGATAGCTATAAATACCAACTACAATTAGAGGAACAAGTACTGTCATGAGTATCTTTGTTATTTTCTTAACATTCTTTTTATATAAACATGGATATTAAGCAGGTACCTTTATGGGATTTGTAACATATTAATAGTGCTACTTAAGTGCTGGGGAAGTAGATCGGTAGTCTAAGCACCTGCCTAGCTAGTGCAAGGACCCAAGTTGGATTTCTGATACCACATGCCATGACAGTCCCAGAACCCTGGTGCACTGTGCCAGTCCTGAAATGGGGCGTGGTTCTTCCAAGCCTTCAAATTTTATCTGCTACTGGATTCTTTGGCTTTCTATGCAGAGATAGGCAATAGAGACTCTTCCTCCTTGATTTCACAGATAGCCATTGAGAGGCTATCTCATTCTGTAAGCCTACTAAATAAAATCTCTTTTTATAATTACACATATATTTTATATTGATTCTATTCCTCTAGAGAACTTTAACTAATACACGTACTAACAGAAAGGCAACAAACTTATCAAAGGGATTGATGAATAGATAAATTAATGAGTGAAAGATTGAATGGAAATTAGACTCTTTTACTGAAACAATCTATTTCCTCCAAAATTTACTGACTCTATATTTTGTCTTATACTTTCTTTATTTTATTTTATTTTGTCCTTTTTGAGTGTGTGTGTGGAACCAGGGATTGAACTCAGACCCTTATGCTTGCCAGGGAAGCCCTTATTCTACTGAGCCATCTCCCCAGCTCCTGTCTTATACTTTCAAGTCCAGCAGTTTTCTCATTGAGAAATCTGAGACACTTAGGAGACTAGGCATGCTTTTATTTTGCCTTGCAATTAATTTTTATGTCGATTCATCTGCATTCATTACATTACAACTATATCTACTGATTCTAACCATGAACCTCTGAACCTGAAGTACTAAAACGTGCGAGACCTGATGTACATATCATAATGATTGGGGCGCTTTTCAATCTAGATCTGTGTTAGATCACATAATCCAGCACTACAAATACTGTTTAAGATAGGCTTTCTCTATCACCAGATTATTATGCTCTCTAAAATGGCTTTATCAAAATTAATGATTACTGTGATGAATAAATTGTTTTCATTTTGTTTTTATAATTTTTGTTGATTTCTAAATCAAAATCAGTTTTCATTTCCTGTCAGCAATTATTCACCAATCATTCTTGCAATAAAGTACATAATGCACACATATTTACATGTCTATGTAACATCACTATTTTCCAAATATTCCTTGTCAGCACTGTCTGAAAATAACAAGTTTCTAAATAAAGTTATTAATGTGTCCTTAGAAAAATATTAAAAAATAAAATTATGTTAAATCAAACCATTCTCTCTCAATATATATTTTTCTCTTTTTTTCTTTCCTTGGTTTTTCTAATTGAGCTGGATCTATTGGTTTTTTAACTATGATGTTAGAAAGTATTATTTTAACTTTTTCTTGTGCTTCATTCTTCCAAAATAAGTGATAATGGCAAAACAAAAAAATTTCTAAGAAAATGAACTGCTAATTGTTTAGTACTCCTGTCTCAATTTCTAGTGTATGTGTGAAAAAGTATACATAGTAGCATTATCAATTTTACTCACACAAAATAATTTGTAGCTGAAAAGTAGTTCTTCAACTTTCATTTAGCAATTTGTCCAATGGGAATTCAAGCTGAGTTAGAGTAAGACATGAATGACGTAATTCTTTATTGTCTAGTACCAAATGTGTTCTTAATTCCATCACATGCTTTCTCTCTTTTCTTATAGTCTTGGGAAATGTCTTCTCAAACTCAAGTGGCCAATAATGTTTGTGAAATTAAATTCTCTTCTAAGGGAGCTGGGGAGATAGCTCAGTAGAATAAGCACTTGCCTGACAAGCACAGGATCCTAAGTTTAATACCCAGTACTGGAAAAAAAACAAAACAAAACAAAAAAATAAATTCCCTTCTGAACTACTAATAATTTCTCTACCAACTTTCTGCAGTATTATTTCCCAAAGCAAAATCTAGTAAATTTTGTGGATTATTCCTATATATCCAATTAAATATACAAATATTACACTCAATTTTAGGGAAATAAATTATGTGTTAGAAGTATAAATGGAGAGCCAGCAGGATAGCTCAGTGGAGTAAGTGCCTGCTTACTCAAGCACAGGGAGTGGGGTTTGTCCATGGCACCACATGCTACACTGGTCCTGCCCCCAGGTGCACTGAGCCAGTCACCAAGATCAGACATGGTAGCACACGCCTGTAATTACAATGCTGGGGAGGCTGAAAACAGGAGGATCACCCAGAGTCTGAGCTGCATGGTGAGACCTGTACCAATACATCAAAAACAAAAACAAAATAAAACAAAATAAGAAGTATAAATGGCATGAAGATAAAATTTAATCAGTGGGGTTTTGGGTCTTATTGATATGAAAGAATAAATATAGAGGTCACTGATGTTATGATTACCAATTTTAATAATATATGCTAATTTTTTCCTATCATCCATAAATTTAAGACTCTCATCTTAATGATATCTTAGAAGTAAGTTCAAACTGTAACATAACAAAGAATAAAAATATTGATTTGTACTTTTCCCTTTCTTTATCATACTTCATTTTTTTTATTCAACCATCAACATTTTTATGTAATTTTTAGGAAGACTGTGCTGCAGCAAGCAGAAAAGAAATTTTATGTCAAAGATCTTTGCTTGCTTTTGATTTTGCAAAGAGATTCAATCTTTTGTTAGGCTGCGGTGATGAACAAGTTTGCTTGTAGACTCTCAGAAAATATCTACTTCAAGGTTGTCTTGATTACTTTTCTTTCATTGCTGGGACAAAATACCCAACACCCCAAATTAGGGGGAAAAAGGTTTATTTAGCTCACAGTTTGTGGAGGTTGCAGTCCATCCTTACCTGGTACCCCAAGGCGGAGGGCACATGGCAGAGGATAGCAGTTTATGGTGGCAGAAATCATCAAAACAGCAAGAGAAAAAAGGAGGCATAATGGCAACAACAGCAACAGACAGCTAGTCTGTCTCCCCTATGTGGCACACAGGCTATCCATCCCAGGCTGGGGTAGCACTCACACCCATAGTCCCAGCACTGGATCATTAATTAATCACAAACTCTAGAAGTCCACCCCATAACTGCGTGAGGATTTTGGAGGGACAACTAGACACAACTCATAACAACATTTACCTTTGGAGGCTGTAGCATAGGCACAGAATTACAAGATTCTAATAAAATATTGACTCTTTGACACAACACAAAAGATGGAGTGTAAGTCTCTTCATGGATTTAGAAAATATTGCCAATTAATGTTACTAAAGATCTCAGATATTTCTCCAAGAGCTCTAATTTATGTAAGAGCCTTTTCTTCTTTATTTTGAGATAATGATTCATGACTAATGTACATTTTCTGCTATCCAAGAATAATGGGGATTCAATGTAATTTCACTTTAAAAAATGTTAATCTACAATATATCTTACATAATTAGTAGAATACCCTCATTATCTTCAACTAAAATGTCTCAAAATCTTTTTTATTTTTATATTAATTTTACTGAGAAAGAAGTAGCAACAGTTTCAAAACAGGTTAGTAGGACAGTTACAATAATTAATACATTGCATATTGTCTTTGTAGTAGTTATTCATCATACAAGATGCAGACATGGTATCTTGTCTAAACACTATTAGTTCAAAACTTTCTTCTCATGAATTAAGAGAAAGTAGCTGTATATCTATGCTATTTTGTATATACATATATATTTTTTCACTACAAAATGGTCCTTCATTTATAGCCCCCTTTTTTATTTACTTTTGTCAGAGATGGGTGTTCCATTGCCATTCATATATTATAGGTGCATGAATTCAGCCAAGTAATCTAATACAATCCAGTAGTTTGTAATAGTATTGGGTTATCCACATGACTGGCAATGTCACAAACTGACTTGAGCATTATACAGCTCAGCATATTAATATAACTTTAGTTTTTATACCTTGTTTTTATACTTTTCTGCTGTATGGTTAAGACCAAGATAAAGCAAGAGCTGTATAACAAAAAAATCGTAACTTTTGTACCTGACAAGGTCAGTTGAATCCCTGAGGATTTACCCTGAAACCATGTACTGCAGTTTGTAGATCTTTTGTCAGTGTCATCCAGGTGGATGAGTCACAGATATTGCTTGACCAATTTCCTCTCCGTGAAAGCTTGAGAGAGTAAAAATCTTCATCTTCAAGTCCTGGTAAATAATCTTCACGTAGTTTTTATGACCTATAGGAGCACAGGTTGCTTCAATAGCTCAATTTTTTTTTTATTCCTTACTTGTGAGAAAAGCATAGTCATTCCCAATGACTGGGAATTCTGATCCCAAACTGACCCTAAGTCTTGACACTTTCCACCTAGAGCTGCACATACTTTCTCTACCTACAATAAATGGAATTTTGAGATCACTCATTCAGTGGCTAGCCATGTGTTTAACTTGTATCCACAGCTACAAACTCATCAGAAGTTACTTAAAAGGTTTAATGTAGATTCTTACACAGTTCTGATAAAGTCTAATTTTCCTACTAATGCAGAGCAAACATGTAAAAACCCAATATAGCTTGTACCATTTTCATTGAAAAATTATCTTACTACCAGAAATTAAATTTAACTTTTTGGCTAAGTAAGCCTTAAATGTAAATAATAATATTTATCCTTATTTATCATTATTAAGTTTTTAAAGATTCAGCTAAACAACATTCATCTGAGAATTTCAGGTAACAGTATCATCATTTCCATTTTATAATGTAATTTGCATTTTGGGAGCCAACCTTCACCTAGAATTTACTATTCAAGAGAAACACAGAAACGAGTTTGTATTCCTAGCAATATTAGAGAGCAAATTTTGTATCCATAAAATGAGTATGTTTTAACTTTAATGCTCAATATACAGTTATTTTCCAGAGACAATTAAGGTTAAATGAGGTTATGGGGGAGTCCTAGTATAATTTGACTAGTACTTCTTGAAAGGGCAAGAAGCTAAGAGGCAAGATTCACTGATGAAAGGCCATGAAAAAATGCAGTGACAAGGTATCAGTGGTTTTGTTGTGTTTATCTTGGTTTTTAATCCTCTGGAATAATGAAAATGGATTTAAATTATCTGAAATGATGATTTTTCCCCTATTCTCTTATGGAAAACCTATCAGATTAACACAGATTTTGGCAGTAAATAGTGGAGTGTGGATATGAGGTACCTAAAATTCTGGAAGTGACTGCAACTTTTAACAAATTATGGTATGAGTTTGCATACAGGAGTTTGAAAAATTCTGGATTATCTTGAAGGAAATGTAGGTAAGAAGAAGATATTATTAAAAGTGATACTGAAAAGCTCTTGTATGGAAATGAGAAACATTATTTTGTAAACCAGAGAAAGGTAAGGTCCAAAAATAATCACATACTTATTTTTAATGTGAGCTAAATAATGTTTTACATTCTGCAATCTACATTACGTGCTCCTGAAACTTTCCCTGAGAAAAAACTTTTATATTTCATCAAGGATGAGAAATAGTAAAACATTTTGAAATGTTCGTAAAAATGAATTATGATATGGTGAGGTGGACAAAAACAGTAAAATCCTGACCTTGTCTTCAGCTGTTAAAATGGAACGTCTGGCTCGCAGGGCAAAAGCATCAAGCAGGATGCTAATTTCACAAGCGTTATTGCCACTGATTTTCTCAGGAATGGAAATTCAATGAATGAAAAATCTCACTCACATTGTTTTTCAATAAATTTTAGCTTTCTTGTAAAATGTGTTCTCTGGGGGCATCTTAGTCAGTTTAAATTATAATAGTTTGACTGCTGACTATTACTGCAGCAACTTTTAAAACTGTGTATGTTGCTATAAATTGCCTATGAGTCAGATGCATTGCAAGGTGAAGAAGGGCATTTTGAATGCCCTATCTGTTTTTCTCATCTAATCTAAACTTAAAATAAAATAAGCTCTCATGCATTTTACTTGCTGCATACAGCTTTTAAAAAATACCTATCATTACTTTCTTGAAGAAGTAAAGGCAAGAGAAAAAAATAACATGTTTCTATAAAAAAGCAAAGTTTTAGGATTAGCTAGCATTTTATATAACCTTGGGAAAACTGTTCTGATTAGCACTGACCTTCCTTTTCACGTAGTGAGAACTGTGCTAGCCAGGTAGGAAATGAAGTCTCAAAGGTAAAGTAACAGGTCAGTAAAGTCAAGCATTTAATCAGATAATGGAAGCCTATGTCATTAATAAGTGTGTCATTTGCTTCAATAAAGGCATCACTTTGAGAAATCAAATCAGTTATCTTAATACTCGGCATAACCTCTACTACTCTACCCCTCAGACTTCCTGGGTAGCCTGCCCCCTCTTGTATTTGCTTCTTCCTCTGAACCCTTGCATCGCTACGGTTTCTGTTCTTCATTATCAATTTAAGTAGAAAATTTGACTTTATTACAATATATTTCTCTTACATATGCTTATTTTGCCTAGCCAGATTATAGCTTCATTTAGAACTATTAATGTATCTTTCTGGTACATATGGAAACAGAGATTTCATAATTGCCTAGTAGCATTATTATCAACTAATGAAGCTAAATTGTTGTGAAGAGCAAAATGTTTAAAAAGGATAAGATATAATGGCAAAATAATTAAAATTATATCATTACAATAATATGAATGGTTATTACATTTGTTGATTTTTAAATAAACATTGATGAGAAAAATGAATGAAATGCCTAAAAATTTAACTTATTTTATCATTATTGGTCAAATAATGATAAAATTTATTTTGACCAAAAAGAAATGAACAAAAAAGTGAATGTTCTAAGATTTAGTATTTCTCTTTTATCTTCATAAATTTTACAGTATTTACACATTGTCTACATATGTGTTACATTTTATACCACAGAAATTATAACAGAGTACTTTGAACAGTTACATGTCAACTGTCTCAGTTACTCTTCTTTCATTGTTTGGACAAATACTCGACATGCAAATTGAAGGAAGGAAAGATTTCTTAGCTCACAGTTACTGAAGGTTTCAGTCCATGCTCTGCCTAGTCCATACTACAGAGGGCAAGTCTGTTCCCTGAAATTGAACTCAGGCTAACTGCACCAGGCTGGGAGTAGTACATGCACCCATACTCCCAGAAGCACTCAAACCCATAATCCCAGTGGATCATGAATTAATCACAAACTCTAGAAGTTTGCTGCATTACTGCGTGAGGCTTTGTGGGAACAGATACATGCAAACCATAACACCAACAAACTAGATAATGTAGAATAAGTCAATACATTTTTGGAAGAACAAAAGCCACCAATGCTGAAGTATGAAAAAAGTAGAAGAAGCAAGCTCTATTATGTATTTGTACTTACTAACAAAGGTGAATGTAAACTTCATGTACTTTAAACATACATTAATAAAATTGCCTAAAAATACCCCACAAAAAACAGATAGAAGACTTAAAATTGTGAAGGAAATGATTAGACTGAAAAAATGGAAAGGGAGAACAGACAGTTAAATAATAAGGTGTATAAGGGCTAAGATAGCTCAGTGGACTAAACACCTGCTTAGGCAAGCACAGGGACCAGGGTTGATCCCCTGCACCACATGCAGCACTGGCCTTGCCCCTGGGTAGGGCATGGTGGAGAGTACTGGGGAGGGTGAAAACAGGAGGATCACTACACATCAAGTGTGTAGTGAGATCCTGTACCAAATACATAAACAAAGATATATAATCAGAAATCAAAAGCCTCTCAACATAGAAATTCTTAGGAATAGATGGCTGTATAGGAAGAATTCCGCCAGCATTTAAAGAATGAGACAAATTCTTTTAAATCCTTAAAACTGAAAGTGCATATTACTTCCAATCAGATATTAGGTAACCAGAATTAGCTGTAGATGTGCCAAGAAAAGGACATGCTAGCATGCTTAATGAACAAAGATGTGAAAATTCTCAAGACTCGGGTAAAGCATCTCTAGTTAATATAGCAATCAACAATGTAAACTATTATGACATCCAAAGCTTTATGAGTGTTGACATAATGTCAAATTCTGCACTTGACCTCATCTGACACTTCATAGCCAAAACAGGTATACTAAAATATAGTACAAAATTACATTCAGGTTATATGAATAAGATATATACAAAACAAAATTAATATTTAAACTTTAATGACATCTCAAGTTAATTCACTTTATATATACAATTATTATAAAATGTGAAACAAAATATATCTGAAATCTTTCTGTTCAAAGCATTTCAGGTAAACTTCTCAACCTATACTGGCAAATATAATTCAAAAATACATTAAAGGGTCTTACATAATATGATGTTTATTTCTGAAATGCAAGGATGACTTGACATAAATTTGATATGAGGATGATGTGTAAACTGTGGTAATACTTCACATAAAGTGAAGAACAAAGTAACCAATTGATATTGATAAAACTATATCCAAAGTGTTTCATAACAAAATCTCTCAGTAAAACAAGAGGAGCAATAAATTTTCTGAATATAATAAAGACCATATAGAAGGAACATTTATAACATTATAAAGCTTTCATTATGATTGGCACAGAGCCAGGATGCCCATGTCTATCACCGGAAGAGAAACTGGGCAAGAAAAATTAATAAATCATCCAAGTTGGAAAATAAACTGTTGATTGTACCAGATGGCAGGATCTTATAGATACAAAGACCTTTGAAGACCACACACAAAAATACATCAATAAACTTATTAACAAATAAATTGATTCAGTGAGGTTTCAGGTTATAAAAGTAACATAAAAATTAGGATTTTTTTCACAAGCTATTTAAAAACTGGCCAATTAGGAAATTAGGAAAATGTTCCATTGAAAATAGTATAAAAGAACTAAAAATAAATATAAGTAATATAATTGTAAAAGGAAAATTGTTATAAATGGATTAACATGATCAAAAACACCACTAATGAAAGTCAAATATATCATTTCACATGCATTAAGATTTCTGTTATTAGGAGGCTGGGGAGATGGCTCAGTGGAATAAGCACTTCTCTGGCAAGTGCAAGGGCCGGAGTTCAATCCCCAGTTCGGCACCCCAAAAAATATGAATAAATAAAAAAATTAAAAAGATTTCTGTTATTAAAAAAGAAATGTCGACGAAATACAGGAAGCAAAGCCATGCTGTTATGTTGAGCTGTGGGGGACTTGGGTTAACAA
>NDGM011122332.1:0-15923 GCA_002564305.1 Octomys mimax
CTGGAGCGGACCAGCTACCTCAGTCCCGAGAAAAGCGACCTGCCTGGTTAACCTCAGCTATTAGTCACTGGGCAGTCCTGTGTCACATGATACTAACTTTGCAAAGGGATGAATAAACACCCTTACTGTGGTGCCGGGGGTCGTCTCGCCAGCCACGCAGACGGGCTACCGCCTGACCCAGCGCTTATCTTCCCGTCTTTTCCTCATTCCTGCCGTCGTTTCTCCCCCGGGGTCCGACAGATCACACTAAAAGACCAGCAGATCCCTACAGATATCTTGTACCCTGAATAACGAAAGATAACAGTGCACCGTGTATTAACCATTACGACCCTTCTGTCTTGTTTTGAATTTTTTTTTCTTTAAAATAAAATTGTAAAAATTATTATCATAAAAATTATTTTCAAAACAGGGGCCGGGGAGATAGCTCAGTAGAATAAACACTCGTCTGGTCAAGCACAAGGTCCTGAGTTCAACCTCCAGTACTGCAAAAAAAAAAAAAAAAAAAAAAAAGGAAGAAGAAGTGCTGCTGTTAATCCCCTGGCAATACCCCTCACTTGGAAGGCATGAGTACTGTTGCTCTGGCCACATTCTGAAGCACGTCTGGAGGTCCTCATTCCTAAGTATCTTTACTTGTGCCTGGCTCTGTGTCCTGAACGGACTCAGAATGCTTACCTGCTGTGCTCCTTTTGGCTCTGAGGAAGAGCCAAGAGCTCAGTGGTGCCAGATCTGGTGAATGATGTGGTTCAAGACACACTGGGATATTTTTTTATTTGTTCATTGTTTTGAAAAAAAAATCTTTCACGAATTTATTTATTTATTCGGTACAGGGTCTCGCTACACACTCGGACTCGTAGTGATCCTTCTGTCTCGGCCTCCCCAGTGCTGGGATTACAGGTGTGCACCACCGCTTCCTATTTTGGTGGCCTGGACAGCCAGGGATGGCACAGCACGCGGTACTGGGGATCGAACCCGGGTCCTTGTGCTTGCCAGGCAGGCACTTAGATCACTGAGTGATCTCCCCGGCTGGGAGATGTTTTTACAGATCTGTTTTCTTGTTCGACGGCACGGAGCTGCAGCTGTCACCATATTCCTGATCGCGCCTTGGTCGCACCTCGTGAAGACATGAATGAGAGTGTCTAAGGGCTGCTTCAGAAAGCGGCAAGAAAGGTAGAACAAATGCGTCCAGGGAGATGGGGAGGATTCCGGGGGAGATTCATGGCGGCGTGTCTTCCACGGTAATAAATTTTTAAAACTTTAAACATTCACGGAATATTGCGATCATACCATGTGGTCGCACTGGTGAAGTTGCCCGGGAATGGCCACCAAATCCCTTCCCTGGAGCACTGCAGGCAGAAATGTTTAATGTTATTATTTATGCTAGCTTTATTATCGCGTTTATCCCGGCAGGCAGGAACATGAGCCCCGTTCCCAGCGGATACAGGCAGGGAAGCGCAGGTGAGGAGGTGACAGTCACAGGCAGAAGTGGACCACCTGGACCCCAACCCGAGGGCCTGGCCTCAAGCAAGCCCTGGCCTCATTCCAACAGCCCCACTAGCCGAGGTCCTAGACACCTACCTGGTGTGGGCGCAGAGGGCCACTTCATGAGAGATCGTTCTCTCCCTCCACGCTGTGTGCAGTGGGTCTGTGCGAGCCATTTTTGCCCGCGCCTCAGTTTCCTCCCAGGCTGAGTGCACGCGTGTCCTCCTGGGCAGTGGCTGTGTATCCATGGGAGCTGATGCAGGCCACGCCGACAACGGGTGCCAATGCTCGGGCTGCCTTCCCCCTTACCTGTGTAGGCTGTGGATGGGCAGGGCGCAGAGAGGAGGTCTCTGGGGACGTGACTCGTGGTGGAGCAGCAGGGAGGCCGGGTGGAGCAGGAGAGGAGTAGAGAGTGTGGAACCCACAGCCAGGCCGATGGGAAGGAGGACGAGGGGCACACGCTGCCGTGTCGTATGAATGATAAACAATAATAATAACATCAGTTCACGTGTAATGAGAAGAGCTACAGAGACCAAATTACTCCAGTAATGGGTGGCGGGTGTCAGCAAGCCATTTGTTTGTTGAAGGAAAGAGCTGAGAGTTGCATTCTTCTCTGTGTGTTACACACACACACACACACACACACACACACACACACGTACACACAATGCTGCTCAAGGTGAGAAAAGGAGGATGGAGCCTTTCAAAGGGCAAAGCCGCGCGGGCTCAGGTACATCCTGAGCAGGACCCAGTGGTTGTTGGTGTTCAGCAAACTTCTCTGGCGCCCGCCTCCTGGGCGCATGGGGAGTCTGCATTTCCTGACCCTCTGTGGATGTGGGGCCCCTGAGTGGCTGAGGAAGCACTGTGTGTCAACTCAGGGCAGGCAGGACCCCCCCAGAATGTCCCAGAAACATTGCTCCTTGGCCGGGACCTAGAGACAAAGCAGAGCAAGGTGATCCTGTCAAAGCTTTGGGGCTTGAGCCATGGAGGCTGGGCTCATAACCTCTGTGGCATGAATCTGAGACCAGATTCCATCTAGCCGGTGGCCCCAGACAGAGACAGACAGCTGTCCCCACCACAATCCCCTGAGCAGATTTCTCCTGCCCAGAAGGGACTGTCACCAAAGCCCTACAACAAGGCAAGAAAAGAGTCTCTTGACCAGGGCTCGCTGATGGCACACCTGGCTCTGCTGTGTTCGGCTGGCTGTTGCATCCCTCCAGGACTTACAAGTCATGGTGGGACTCAGGGAGTACAAACCAGACAAGATATCCAATGTCACCAAGAGAGAAGGGGTCCTGTAGGCTGGGATCTACCCTTGTATAAATTTTTAGGCCATTGGCTGCTACAGCTTCGTGGCTTGGAGGTATGAGCCTGGCAGTTCCTCCTTAGCACAGGGTAGGGGATGGAGTTTCACGTTTTCAGGGCCACATGGGGTGCGCTGGTGTAGTGTGAGCTTCCCTGGAGTTTCTCTCACACCACTTCACAGAGAGAGGCGGGAGTCTACAGAGTCATGAGTGCTGCTTCCACAGCTTGGCTAGAGAGGAAGAAGAGGCACCTCGGACTTTGGTGAGAGCCGTGGCCAGGTGGGGGAAGATTCCCAGCTGGGCGCCCAGCCGGAGCTTCATCCCCATGGCTTCCAATTCTTGGGTGAGCAGCACCAGGCATCCTGCCCTGAGACTCTGGGCCCTGCCCTGAAAGAGACCCAGCTCTCTGTCCCTCTCGCTGGAGGCCTCCTCCTTCAGACCTGGAGTCTGTCCCCGGCTCTTCCTGGGTCCTTTCCAGCTGCCACGTGGCTCGACCTCTCTGTGAAGATGGTCTTCTCACAGCCTCCTGCAGCCCATCCGTTATACACTCGCATAGTCAACCTAAAAACTCTCACCGCCTACAAACATAAATCACGTTTTAAAAGGAGCGCAGTGGTTCAGCATCTTAAGCTGGAATAATACCAACAGCTGTGATCACCAGCCAGGGCGCCTTCCTGACTCCAGATGCATCAGCCGGCGTCTTCCTCCAGTGCCTCCAAGGGCCAGGGCTATTGTTTTCTACTGAGGAAACTGAGGCACAGGGCACCTCAGTAACTTTCCCAAGGTCACACAGGGGGCACACCTGAAAGAGAGCCTGTGTGCCCTCGAAGCGGGCCTTTGGTCTCCTCTCTCTCTTTTTTTTTTCCAGTTGTACTGGGGGTTGAACCCAGGGCCTTCACACTGAGCCACATCCCCAGACCTTTATTATTTTCTAAAAAATCATTTACTTTTGTATTTGGTACAATACAAAATACAAAAGGGTCTTGCTTTGCAGCTTAGACTCCCAGTGATCCTCCTGTCTTAGCTTCCCCAGCGCTGGGATTACAGGCATGCAACACCATGCCCTATTTCAGGGCTGGTACTGGGGTGTGAACCTTGTGCTTGCCAGGCAGGCACTTAGACCACTGAGCTATCTCCCCAGCTCTACATTTGTGTTTTGAGCGTGTCACTACATTGACCAGGCTGGATTGAACTCTTGATGTTCCTGCCTCAGCCTCCCAGGGTTCTGGGATGTCAGGTGTGTCAAATACTCCCAAACGGTTCCTTCCTCCTAATCTGCTCTCTGTGCTTTCTGGAGGGAGCTCTGGGGTCCTTACATCAGCCCCATTTGGACATAAAACACAGACAGATGGATGACCCTTTCCAGCCCCTATAGAAAGCTAGCGGCAGATCCAGAAATGGATCTACTCCCTGTCCATTCTGTCCCAGGCCAAGGGACAGCCCCTTTGGTCCTGACAAGGCTACCTGGCTTTGTCATGCTCCTCCTGTAGGCAGGGCTTCCTCCCTGTCCCAAGGATCCAGCCCTAGTTGAGAGGAACCCACTGCCTTATTCAGGACTCACAGGACCAAGCCACTCCTGTCCTGGCACATCTGGGAATGGTTCAGAAAGGAGAGGACAGTGAGCGAGCTGTACCCCACAGCCTCTGCCCTCTCTGCAGGAGCTGCCAGCCTTGAGGGATGTGTTACTGGGGAGGAGGCCCTGCAGCCAGCTGAATTTTGCAAAAGACAACAGGACTGTGTTCTTCTCAGTTACACCTGGCTTCTTGCCCTGCCTACGCCCAGACTCCTGCTGCCTCTGCTCCAAAAGACAGAGACGCACAAAGCCAGGATGTAGCCGGGTGTGGTGGTGCATGTGTGGAATCCTAGCATTTGGAGGCTGAGGCAGGAGGATCAAGGATTTGAGCCCAGCGTGGGCAATTTAGTGACTTAAGAGTCCCTGTCCCAAAAAAGGAAAAAAGGGCCAGGGAAGTAGCTCAGCAGAGGTCCTGGCTTCAACCCCTAGTACCAAAACCAGAACAACAGAACAGAACAGAACTGGATCAGAACAGAGAACAGAACAGAACAATACACACGTGCACACACACACACACAATGGCCTTGTGCAGACACACCAATGTGCTCAGGCATGAAAACACAGACCCAAATAAGTTCCAACTGGGTGGTAGGTCAGGGTCAGGGGTCTTTGGCCGTCAGGTGAGACGTGGAAGGGGCAGAAGCCCCCAAAGCCCCGCAGTTACCTCCTCCATGTCAAGCCATGGAATATTAAAACTAATCAGCTGTGTGATGGTTTTTATTACAGAAGCCAATAAAAGGAGAGGATTGCATTTTCACCGTTAACTGTTAGGTTGAGATTTTTGAACCTTATATTTTATAGTCTCATAGTTCTTGATGATTTTTCTTTTAAAATACATTCTTTCTTAATGAACTCAGTCACTCTTGAACAGCCCTGAGCTGTGGGGCTCGACCTTCCTTACAGGGGGAAGTGACTGGGAGCGTCACGTCTGACAGGCCCCAGCAGCACTGCCATTCACTCTTGCATCCATATAAATATGAGCACTTGCTCCGAGCCAGCACCTGGCAGGCCGTGAACAGGATCGTTGTCCCCAGAGGTGCACCCATTGGATAGGACTGCTGCTCCCAGTCTTCCACTAACCCACCTTCCTCTTTACCATGTGGTTTTACTGTAAAGGGACCATTGCTCAGATTCCTGATTACTGGCTTTTTTTCACTGCCCTGTGACTTGCTAGAGCCATCAGGGTGGGTGAGGACGGGGTGGTGAGATCACTGCTGCTGTGAGTTTCTACTTGTCCTTTGCAGGCGTTTTCTTCTTTATCTGAACAGGGTGTGCATGAGTTCCCTGGTCTGGGGTTAAGAAGCGGGAGCAGCCGGCCTGACCCTCCCCCACATCCGGAGTCCTGCCCAACCTGTGGAGGCACAGCTGGCCAGGGGATGCCACATGCTGCTGGCATGGGCGTGGTGTTTTGCCAGCCATCGCCTTTGTGGATGGTATGCAGCTTTTACTGCAACAAAAAAGTCTGACCCATTTAGCTGTGCCCTGAGCAACATGCGGAACCTTAGTAGCTCCAGTTTGCCGCCACGGCCATCATTTACTGAGGGTTTACCAAGCGCCAGGCTCTGTACTAGGTAATTTATATTCAGCATCACTTTCAATGGAGGAAGTGGAAGCGCAGAGGGGTCAGTAACTATCCTGAGGTTACCCAGATAATTAGTGGTACAGCTGGGATGTCCAACTCAAGTCTGGCTGGGTCCGTGGCCCACTCATCCGTGCTGCCCTTGCCTCTGTGGCTGGCCAGCCCTGCCTGCCCCAAGCCTCTCTGACTTTGACTTATCCTCCAAGATTCTTGCCAAGGCTCCCATCAGCCTGCTATGCAGTCCTTTAATTAAATAAAGAGGAGCTCCTGTCTTCCCCCAAAAGGGCACTCCGTCTTTCAGTTCCGGGTATTAAGAGTTCTTTCTGTTGAACCCACTCTGTCCCTTGGAAGCATCCATCCTTTGGTCCTGATCTTGCTCCTTCAGAATCATATGGGAAGGCCTGCCCTTCACACCTCATCCTTCCTCATAGTGCAAGGCAGGTTTACACAGATGCCAGGTGCTCTGGTTTGAATGAGTCCCCCTGGATTTCACATTTTAGAAACTCAGCCCAGTTTTGCAGCAGTGGTGAGGATGCGGGTGACAGGGATAAGAGGGCTCTGCCTTTGTGATGGAGCAATCCACTCCGGGGCTCATGGCTTGATGCATGACCACAGAGTGGCTTCGCTGTGAAGGCCAGCTGGGGCTCCCAGTGCGCCACCCTCGCCTTAGTACGAGGCTTCCTGGTGGCTCCTGTGAGAAGTCATGCCCATGCTGGCGCCGTGCTCTGGGGCTTTCCATCCTGCAGAGCCTTGGGGCCAAAGCAACTTATCACAGTGTTGAGTCCTTCATTAGAGCAACAGAAAAGGAGAAAGACACCACGATTCCTCTGAATGTCCTCAGAAAAACACATTTCATGGTGAAATACTATATGCAGAAAAATGCATCAAGTAAAAAGCAGCACTGTTTCATAAATAACCCTGAAGCGAGTCCCATGCAACCCCTCCCGGATCAGGAGATGAAACTTTGTCACGTCCCGAAGAGCCTGTGGGTCCTTTCTGGTTATCTCTGTCCCTTGTCACTATAATGGCCACCCTAAAGTGGGTGATCCTCACTTCCTGGCTTTTCTTTATGGTTCAATTACTTCCACGTCTACACCTACACACCACAGCTCGGTTTTACCTGCCTGTGAGTTTATGTAAATGCGGCCACACCGTGGTAGTCTTCGTTACCTTTAGAATGTTTGCATTTTGTTCATGACCCATGCTATTGCCTGGAGTTGAAGTTCACTTCTCTTCCTTGCTGCGTAGTATTCTGCGGTGTGACCACAATCTCTTTGCCTGTTCCTCTTTGTTTGGGCAACGTTTGAGGTGTGCGTCTGTTTGGGTTGTGATGGTGCTGCTCTGACTCTCCTGACTCTGTACTTTGGTTGTGTGTCTGAGCTTGTTTTGAATCACAGGACACAGGGATCCTCACTATTCCTGATTTCAAGGTGCCTTTGAAAATGATGGAAACTCATCCGTACACCCACCACCCTTGTTTTCCTGCTCACCACGGTGTAGCACCAGGAGGCTTCCTCATGCTGCCTGTTTGGTTTCCAAATGGCCTCTACCCAGGCACACAAAACGCGCTTGTGTTCACAGTGCACACACGTGTGCCTGCACACACACACACACACACACACACACACACACAATTTACCCAGAAATATTGTAATTGCCTTTATACTGTTTTATAACTCAATATTATAAGGGTTATAAGTGACGGTGAGGTGCCTGCTTGGCTCGGCCTCAGAAGATGCATGATCTTGCCGGAGAAATCACTGCAGCGAGGAGGACAAGAACCCGGTCCCAGTTAATCATCATCTGCCTCAGTTACTTTTTACTCATTGCTGGGACAAAATACCCGACACCCAAAATTAAGGAAGGGAAGGTGTATTCAGTTCACAGTTAGTGGAGGTGTCAGGCTATACTTTCATCCATACACGGCTGGCTCCAAGGTAGAGCAGCACCTTGCAGAGGGCAGCAGTTCATGGTGGCAGAAAACAGCAAAGCAAAGGGAGGGGACGCAGCTGAGCCTCCTAGCAAGCTTCTCTCCCCTCCTTCCTTCATGCTGGCTGTGAAGAATGGGGCTCCTCTGAGGAAGTGGCCCTCTCCAGCCCCCCTCAGTTCCCTTTGTATCCTTTTAGTGCTGGTCACTCTAGGGAGGGCCCTCCATGCCCTCCGGTGTGGAATTGCGGACAGGATTTAGTTAAACTTTTAGCTTTTCAAGTGGACACTGTGTATCCACTCACTACACCTGTCCTGGGATGAGTGTGAGAAAAATGAAAGCAAGCAGGTCATCCTGACCCACACACGTAATTCTGGCCTATCGGGAAGCTGGAGCAAGAAGATTGTAAGTTTGAGGCCAACTTGGGCAACTCAGTGAGCTCATGTCTCAAAATAAAAGGGTTGGAGATATAGCTCAGCGGTAGAGCACCTGCTTAGCATGCATGGGGGCCTGGGCCAGGCTCTGGTACTGTGTCTTAGTTACTCTTCTCTTGTTGCCGGGACAAATACCCAACACTCAAAATGAGGGAAGGAAAGGTTTATTTAGCTCACAGTTACTGGAAGTTCCAAGACACTGGAGGAGAGGCTGGGGCGCTGCCCAGGATGCCCAGATGCTCTCCACATCTCTGAGAAACCAAAAGCTAGCCAGCTTAACGGTTTGTGCCTCTCTGACCCCGCCCAGGTCATCTGGCCCCGCCCCTTGGCCCCGCCCCAGTCCTCTACCTCCGCCCCTCAAGCCACACCTTCCTCCAGCTGCGTCTGCCCCATAACTTACATGAAGCTTTGGGGGAACAACTAGACACAAACCATAAGATACTGTAAAATAAAGAAACCAAAAGTTTCATATACAGCATCCTGGGAGTCCAGGACCATCCCTCTGTAGAGACAATCACATTGTCCCCTTGTTGCAGCCGGAATCAGGCTCAGAGAGGCTAGGCAACTTTCCCTGAGTCACACAGTCAAGAAGAAGGGGGACTGAAGTTTAGACTCAAGCGCTACTGACTCAAGAGCACAGAACCAGCCTGGGGGAGGAGGAAGAGGAGTCTTTCAAAATGGAATTTTTAAGTTGCTGCTTTGAATGCAAAGCAATGAAAGGTGATGGGGGACACAGGTGTCACAGTTTGTGGGTGTTCTGTGGATAGACTGAGACACACGGGGATCCTTTAGGGAACTCCTTCTCCATCCCAGTTGGCTCAGGCTGGCCCTTGGCCTTTGCGCTGGTGGTAGAGGCTGGCAACACAGCCGCCCCTTGAGTTCATGAGAATGAAATGAGAGCCGCAGGGGTGGCGTGGTGGAGCCTGCTCCTCCTAATCTCAAGAGATGAGGCTGCCTTCACTCATCCTAAGATGGGAGAGAAAAATAATTCCTCAGGGCTTCCTGCCAGTCTGCTGGTAGGGACAAATGAGGGACTGAAAGGTGTCAGAGTTGAGAGCTCCCCAGATGGTGGCACTTGTCATTTTTCTCATTATGTTTTCATGGTGACCAGGCAAAGATGCAAAGATCCCTAGACCAGCAGGACAGATTTTCCAGATGTTCCTACACCTGGAAGATGGAACAGAGAGGCTGAGAGGAAGAGCTGGGGGTGTGGGGACAAAGGAGAAGGACAGCGTGTCTGTCACTTGGGTCTCCAGATACCTCCAGCTTGGCTGACCACTCCATGGGAGCCTCAGGTGACCAAGGCTGTTTCCGTGGCTTTGCCCTTTGGTCTGGATGGGCTTGTGAGACCCCCCAGATGGCTGGGGGCACCGCGGAGGTTTGAGGGGACACAGCTGCATCCTCCTCAGGTGGCCAGTGCATCCCACAGCCCCAAACATGGTGAGGCTTAGGAGGTGGTCACCCTGCGCTGCCTATGCATGGCAGAGCAGCTGGAAGGGGGCCTGCACACTGACCTTCCACTTCCATGCGCTGGAGCCGCATGGGCCACTTCCATTCCTCCCCAGTGCTGCGCCTGACAGCTCCGCTCACTCCACACACGCGAAGCTTTTCTTTGTTTAGTTGATAAAGCAGCTTGTTTCTGGAGAAAGCCCCTTGGCGAATGTCAGGAAAGATATCTGTTTTCTTGAGGAAACTTCGCTCCAACCTTTCAGGTGGCTGTGTTTGAGCACCGAATCCCCCAGGATCCACAGGCCCCTCTAGGTCCTAGGGAAATCCAGGCTAAAGCCATTGTTTGGCGACTGTGCAAGAGTCACACAGCAGGAAGGAAAGCTGAGCCCTGGCCTGGGGGCCCTGAGGCACCTGGAGACTTGGTCTCCAACATCCTGTTTCCTCATAGGGGACCCAGAGAGCTGGGGAGGCAGTGGGGAGCATTTGTGCCAGCAGGAAGCAGTCCCCCAGGCCATCCACAGGCTCTATCTCTCAGAAGGCTCCCTGTGGCCCAGAAAGTGTCAGTCGGGTCTCACAAATCTGGGCATCATCTGGCCCAAGGGCATCTGCATCAAGGTCAAGGTCAAGATCCTCACTCTTCAGGCAATGCTTGACAAATTCCTCCCTTAGCGTTCATGGGGCCTCCAGCAGCCCCCACCTCAAACTGTGGGTGCCCAAGCCTCTTAGATAAAGTGGCGTGGCATTTGCATATGGCACACCAAAGCCTCCCTCCCACTTTTAATCATCTCTAGATATTTATAATACCTAATACACTGTAAATGCTATGTAAATAGTTGTTATACTGCACCATCAAGGGAATAATGACAAGGAAAACATTTCTACATGTTCAGCACAGATTTACTTTTTTTCTGCAAAACATTTCACATCTAGGATTGGTTGAATCCATGGAGGCAGCACCCCGGGATGGGAGGAGCCCCCAGATCTACCCCATCTTGGCTCTGGTCTCTTGTCCACCGCCCAGCCTCAGGCTGTGTCATCCCTCCTGCCTTCCTATGGTCCTCTCTACCCCTCGGCCTGCCCTCTCCCCAGATGCCCTTCTTCTTCTGTTGGTTGAATTTTCTAAGGCTCAAAGATGAGTCCTGTCCACACTGCCTAGAAGCAGCGCAGTGCTCACTGCAGGACAGGAGGGGCAGTGGGCTGGGGTGGCCTTCCTTCCACTATGCCAGGTTCAGGAAGACCCAAAACTAACGTGCAGCGATGGTGCACAGGTGCTGCAGAAGTCCTGGGATGGCCTGGTCCTTCGGGGGTTAGCAGCGGCTCCTCCTATGACAGGGACTCCTGTGGTGCTGTTTGCCTCCTTAGGACCAAAGCATCACCAGGGGGCAGGAAGCCCCTCCCGTGCCCTCAGGGGTCCCAGGCTTCGCTTAGACTTGGGTACTGACCCCAGTCCCACCTGACCTCACAGGGCCCAGCAGGATCTCTGTGCTTACTGCAGAGACCTCGCCCAGGATGTCTTTCCTCACAGGGACAGTGGTCAAGCGGGGTCCACGGCTCTGGCTCCTGGTTACTCTCAGTGCCACAAGCCATTCAGAGAGGAAAGGAGGCTCTCAGGCAGGGGTCTGTGTTTGCGACAGGAAAGCATCTGGCCTCACCGCAGCACCCAGAGGAAGAAGGCAGGAAGGAGCTTGAGTAAATAAATGTCAGGCCCTGTGGCATTTCAAGCCCTTGATCGACAGCACCTCCCCTTTATGTCCCGGAGGGCTCCTGTAGATGAGCTCTCGTGTGCGGAAGGCACTGGTCCCCTAGCAACAGGAGAACTGAACCATGGTTATCCCTTGCGCGTGCTGGCACGCCTTGGCCCTTTTCACCCTCGTACACCCTGATTGAGGCGAGCACCAGGCTCGTCCCTTGCAGGTGTGGCCCTGGCACTCAGGGTGGAAGGTGCTGGCTCCAGGGCGTGGATGCACCAGGCCTTCAGCCTCCTTAACTTCTGCCCTGGTGTCCAACCAGTGGGCCACAGCAGCTTGGATTCTGCACCTGCTGCCTCTCTAGTTCTCTGAAAGCCCCCTAGGGGACATTCATGCTGACTTCCTGGTGGCACCCAGAGGAAAACCTGGCTCTTGGTTGCAGGAGGAGCTCTGTGTCACCCCCAGAGCACTCAGGCTTCAGCCTGCCCATGACTCAGTGACCCCAGGATGGGCTTTGGCTTTTATTGTCTGTAGTATCTATTTTTTTTTCTCCTTTTCTGGGTTTTGAGCTTAACCCACTACCTGCCCCAGTGGGCTGGGATCTATGTGGTTATCATCCGTGTAGGTTAAATATGGCTACCAGTGCCCCAGACACTAATAGGGGCTTCCTTGCCCTCGTGGTGGCTTTTGAACTCACTCTGGGTAGACCTTGGGGCCCTAGATCCTGGCTGCTGCAGGCTGCTGTGCTCTGCTCTGGGCTGTGTATGTGGTGAGCAGAACTGGTGACCACCATGCATGCTGCTTTTCATGGAGGTGGCCATGTGTGCCCTCAGGCCAAGGCTTGGCACACCCCTGTTTTGTATCTTCTGCTCCTCGCTGGCTTGTGTAGGTCCTGAGGCATGGAAAAGGCAACTGAGGCCAGAGAGGATGGAAGACCCTCCCGAGGTAGCAAGGCCAATGCTCCTGGTCTGACCCCAAAGGAGGTCCTTTTCCTTCCCTGGACACTGCAGGGGTGACCTCCTCAGAGGGGCCCAGCCACGCCCTGCTTGGTGATCCAGACTGTGGCTGAATTGTGTTGCAATCAAACACTCCTGCATTGACAAAGGCTCAGAGCAAAGCCACCAAGGACCCCAGAGACAGAACAGGGACTCACCTACGCGTTGCTGCCCTGGTATGGGGTCCTCCAGGTGACAGCAGTGTGCAGCCTAGGAATGACAGTGACAGTGATGCAGGCCAATATTCACTACGTCTTCCCTCGGTGTCCAGCACGACAGCCCATTTCCCATGCAGTATACCAAGGGAGGGCTCATCCCCAGTGAGGGGGACACAGGGTCCAGCCTCAAGGATGTGAGGGACAGAGAGCTCCTTGCTGCTCCCAGAAGCCCGCGGCCATTCTTCCACCATCAGGATGTCCTCCCGGGCCAGCCCAGCCCCGTCTCCACCTTCCTTTCACCAAATGACATAAGGAGATTTTTGCTTTGTTGCAGAAGGGGTGGGGGTAAAAACCACCCCTAGCAACCAACAAGAAATAATTAGCGCACATTGTGTCATTAAACACTAGACTTTAATTAAATCGCATGGAGATAAATACCTCTAACGACTGGAAATCTGGAGGCCGTAGACAGCAAAGCACTCAGCATAATGGAGTAATAGACTCCACAAATAGCGTCAAGTCAGGGATTCTGACTTGATTAAGAATCTGACTAAATTGGGTTGTCACCTCGCATGCTGCACCTACTACCTGAAAATTGTTCATTATCTTCCCCATTTGATCTTCTCGGAGCTAACAAGCCTTTGTGGAGATCGCTCCAATGATCAAAGGACCCACTTATGTGGAATTTTTTCCCACGTCGGGGTCCCCACCGCTGCATCTCCATCCTCCCTTTTTGATTTGTAATGAACGACCACCTGGCTGCACTGGAGGTGACCTCTGTGATTTCCCGGATGACGGCTCCCTCTGGCTCCCTGACTGCAGGGCCCGAGGTACCAGCTCCACCGCCAGGCAGTGGGGACGTCGCGCTTCGCCTTTGCTTCTCCCCAGCTGTCAGCCACCGAGCCTGGCACCAGATACCTCCCGAGAAGGTGTCTGTTGTCTGCTTCACACAGCCTGGGCTGTGTCAGCTAGGGGTACAAATGTCCCACCCCCTCCAGCCTCTCTCTCCTGCCATGACCAAGCACAGCTGGAAGACACCTCAGCCAGGGCTCCCACTTCCAGTCAGAAGATGGACCAGGTCCACCCTTGGCTTCCTCGAGCTCCATATCATGGCTTCAGCCACTTCTCCCATTCCCCGGGTAAGTACACGCACAACATACATTTCCCGAACCCCCATGCTCTGGCCACCCAGAGCTACCTCTTGTTCTCTGCCCAGCCCTCCCTGTTGACCTTCGCTCACCCTGTAGCCCTCACACATGTTGCTCTTCCTCCTGGCCTCAGCCTTTCTACATTCCCTGGTCCTCTGTCCTCCAGCCCTAATGCCTTGGTGCTTGGTCTCCGCCAATCTAGGTCCAAGTTCCTCCTGGTATCATGGCTAGGAGCCCTAGACCAAGACCTGATTCACTGACCCACATCTCAGAAAGCACCCACTATGTGCCAGGTGTAGCAGGCTCTGGGGCACACAAAAAGGAAGCACCGTCCCTCTGGCCTTGTGGAACCTGAGAGACTCTGGGGAGGACAGCTTGTCGAGCCAAGAGGGTAAAGTGTGTGGGGTGCAGGGTCACCCAGGGTGCAGGAGTGTTAGGAACCTGGGGCAGAGCAGCACGGGGATATGGCCCGGTGTGGGGAGAGGCTGGGGGGACTCCTTAGAGAAGAAGGAGGGATGGGATTAGCCAACTGTGGTCAGAAGAAAGGGCTCCCAAGGTCATCTGTGGGGTTGGAATGAAGAGAGTGAGGGTGTGAGGTGTGAGAGACTGGGGGGTGAATTCGTAAAATGAGGAGGGTGGGGCTTGGGACTTGAGCCCAGGGCACTGGGAGGTCGAGATTAAGTCCTGTCCCCTGGGAGTTGCTGGAGGTCTCCGAGCATCAGTGTGTCCAGCTGTAAAATGGGGAATTTTCTCACCTGGGTGTGGAGAAAGAGTGGGACTCAGTACAGCCTCTGGAGCTTTGGGGCTGACAAGCAGGCAGCCCGCAGGAAGACTGGTCCCCAAGGCTGTCCCTTCCCAAGAGCAGAGTCTTGCTCCTCATCCCCCCATCACAAGCTGTTCATGGACAGGACTGGTTGAGTGTCTCCCTGGCCCCAGTTTCTCCCTCCGCATAATGGGGACAGGAACAAGTCCAGGCTTAGGGCAGGTGGGGTTGGTGGGGGGTGGCCACCAACAGTAACGAGGGCCGATGCGGGGTCAGTGTTTTCTGGACTGTTTGGAACTGTGTTCATCCTATGCATGTTTGTTTAATGTGTGCAGGCCCTGTCCTAGGTAGGCAGGACACACAGATGTATAGAAGAGATGGCTCTTTAGTCTTCTGAAGTTTGTATTCCAGCAGGAGAAAGGCAGACAATTAATTATATTATACTTCTGCATGATATATATATAGACTTTTCTTACGTGCGCTATATGTGTGCATGTTTGTAGTTTGTTAGCAAGTAACAGATGGTAGGGGCAGGTTGAACAGAGCAGAGTTCAAGCTCATGGCTTTCTAAGACGAGCAGGGAGAACCTCTTTATGTTCGACACATTATAATCATCTCACAAAGGAAAGGCAATTTTATACCCAATCTACAGATGAGAAAAGTGAGGCCTGGAGAAGAGTGGCAGAAGACCTGAGCATTGGGATTCAATTAAATCCAGCAACACCACACATTCTCGGTGAAAGATAGTTTCTGATGATGGTATTGTGATTTTTGGGTACAGTAGGTGATCGCTAAATGTTTTCTGGAGTTGAAATCAACAGAAACTGGCAAGCATCCCGCTGAACAGGTCTGCTGGCCCCCAGGGAAGAGAAAGAAACCACACTTCAGAGCTCCAGCATCCCTTCTGGTCCTCGCAGATACCTCTGCACCCTGACTCTTGCCCGATGCCCACTCCTGGGCCAGCCCGTCCAGGATGAAGGCAGGCTGGAGGCAGAGGTCAGGCTATGGGGAGGAGGGAAGGGTGGAGCTGAAGGATGGCTGTGGAACAGAGGAGGAACCAAGCAGGAACCCACTGCAGAGGGGAGTCAATAATTCATGGCGTTCTTTTAAATATTTACTTTGGGCTGCTGAAGCCTTGGGATCGTGTCGTTCAATACATGCATTTTGCAGTCTGAGCACAGAGGTGTGGGCTCTATAGACAGGATGAGGGGTAGAAGGGTGTGGTGGGTGCTGGAACTCTGGGGGCCATGCAGAATTGGCGGGGTGGGGACAGAGAGGGTGACACTGAAATGTTCATCATCATCACTGTAGGTAGAAGGCTTCCTTGCTGCATGGGAAGCAAATGCTTTAGCTATCCAATCGCTCATTCATTCATTCATTCATTCATTCCCTTCCTCCCTCATTCATTAGTTTGCTCACTTATTCT
>NDGM011122334.1:0-11601 GCA_002564305.1 Octomys mimax
AAAGAAAGAAAGATAAACTGACAAAGAAATCAAAATGGCCAAAGTTCAAACCAACACAAGGAAGTTAATATACTAAGGACAACCTCCAACCCCAGTCATTGGTACATTTCCCAAGACTGATCCACAGGCCTCCTAGTCCTTCCTATATCCATTATTTAAATTGTATTTCAAATTATCATTTTTTTTCCTCTATTATCAAAACTTCCTGTGTCTATATTTTTGCCTCTCAAAAGACAGTCTCCCCATGGCAGAAGTACTAGGTGACTCATTCGTTTGTGAGCATAGATTTTTAAATTTTCAGAGAGTTTCAGAGCTGCTAAAATGCATCAATTATTTAGAAACAAGTTATATATGCTCACAATTTAGTTATATTAAAACATAGGTTATTACTCAAAAGTCATCATTTTTTTAGGGTACCAATTTATTTTATTGTTACGTCAGCATTCCATTTCCTGTATGGTGTAAATAGTAACAGTCTCCTAATGTAAATTGATAACACTATTGCAAGTGATCATATATTAATAACTTAAAATTGACCTTGGTACATGCATGTATGCAATGATTAGCAAAGGCAACAAATCAAGACTGAATCTACTATTTTGTTGGTAATCTAGTTCTAAAAAATAATGGAGAGTATATTCATTATGTTGATTTTATTTAAAATATATGAATTTGATAACATTTTTTTACTTTGAATAGGATATAGAGTGAAGAAAATAATGTTCTAGCACTTAACAACTATTTTCTCTTTCAGCAAAGAGGACAGGTATATAGTTGACAAAAGCATGACGTAACATGCATCTTTATTCTTGTAGTTTCATGATGCCCGCTAGTTGAAATGAAAATATCTACTACCATTCATTGTCACAATGAAATAGGTGTTTTTGGTGTCTGTTGTATTCACAGTATTTTCTAAGGGCTCAAAAACATCTCCTGAATAGATTTATTAGCAGAATCTGACCTCTCACCTCAGTCCCTCCCTTTGGTCCTTCTGTTTCCTGAGTTCAGTGGCCTTAAGGATGTGCTACCTCTGTAATTCAGGAAGAATGCTGTTGCTGAAGACGACTGCATCACCACAGCCACTTGGCCAGTCGCGGCAAGTCCGCTGTCCCCCATTCCTCATTGGAGGACACTTCTAGAAATTTATTTGAGGATGTTACTATGAAAGTTGAAAATGAACTTGAAAATAGTAGCATTATATTTGGCGTAAGTGCAACCTTACATAGTTTCAGGGACCTTTAAACTATGATGCTTTCATGTTTTCTTGAGCACTTACAAATCACAAGTGCAAGTCTGCTGTGCAGGGGATGACTATTAAATTGTGAATGCCAATTAAATTTTAATGGTTAATCTTCACTAAATAAGAAGTGCTTCATATACCATGCAAAATTATCTGCCACAGTATTAACAAAAACCGATTAGTTAACTAGCTAAACAGATTAAACACAGACTTCCAGTTTATAGGAAAATGAATAGGCTTTAACTTTAATAGTATGGAATATTCTTTTATTTAAATTTTATGACTCCTCATCTAGTTTCATTTAAAATGTCAAAATTGTAATGGTAGTGACATTCATTTTATAATAATGTTTGAAACATACGCAGTAAAAGGGGTTGTAATAATAATACTACAAATTACATGCTCATTTTTCCAGATCATACCTAATAGACTGTAATATCATTTTCAGTTACAGTTCACCGGAGTTAAATTTAAAGCATAATATTAAAGTCAAGGTTCCTTCACATCTAATTAGACATTAGAAACAAATGTGGCCAGGTCTGCATTCTGTTAAATGTATGCAAATAATCCCTCAGAGGCAATGGAACAATTTAACAACATTAAAGGTAAGAGCAGCCCACTGTAAAGGTATACAATAAATTACAGTAGATTTACCTTCGGCATTGTGTAACATGACATCTCAGTTGCTGTAGGGCACAGTACAGCATAAATCGTGCCCAGCTTGTCTCACATTGCAAAATATTCAGGACAAACATAGAATATTTTATGCTTAGGAGTCGAACTTCTGAAAATTATGCCAGCAAGTGAGCAGTTCAACAAAGCACCCATCACAGGGGTATGGATAGCACTGCTGCAAATCTTGGCAGAGTCATTTATTTTCAGGAGCAGTAGGGAAACATTAAAAAAATTGCATTTTGTTCGTTCTTTGGAAATTCACATAAATAAGTCTCAACTGCAGATTGTATTTAGAAGTGAGGACTCGACTGGATTTTATTTTTTCCCCCTAAACCCATCGTCAGTAATGGTTTTGTCAAATTCATCTTCAGAAATAGATGGGGGAGATACATCCCTGAGCGTCCATCGAGGAAGATCGCAGTCAGAGTTGTAGCTACTTCTGCTTTTCATTATCTTGCTAAAAATTGAGATGGGGATGTAGAGATGATTTTGTGACGTTGCCAGCCTGCCTGTACTTTGGCTTGCTGACTGGTGGTTTTCCAGTCAAAGCCTTCTGATTGGCTATCAACCAATGACATTCTTGGCCGATCTTCTAGTATCCCTTTGCCCCATCTTAAGAGATGAAATAAGGGCCAACAATGTAGTAGGTTTGGAAATATGTACTGAATACTTTTATGGTTGCCCAAACACAAACCATTAAAATATTATGTAAACTTTAGAATATTAAGGAATATTTGATAAATAAATACAAGTTTTTAGTAATAAAATATATCCATTAACCATTAGAGTAGGACTACCAAACATAAAACTTCAGATTTTTTTTTTCCAGCAAATTCTAAAAGCTCAAATTGGCTGTAGTGGTGAACACCTACAATCTCATAACTTTAGGAGACTGAGGCAAGATACAGCATTGGCAATTTAGTGACTTTAGAGTTTCCTTGCCTCAAAAACTAAGAAAAAAGAGGCTGAGCCTGGAGATCAGCTCTGGGCTGAATCCTCAGCCCTGGGTGGGGCAGAGGTGGGGGACAGAGAGGGAGAAGGAGAGAGCCTCCATGGTGGCCTCCGTTGTCCTGGCGCCTACCCTCAGAGGACTGGAGGGTCTTCTTGGTGCTTGCACTCTTCCCTGAGTCAGTCTGTTTTTAGAAAAATTGTTGTAAGATTGGACCAAAAGGGAGGTTTGGACGCTGCAATGCATCACGTTTTCTGAGGATTATTTTAGATTTCTTGACATTTGTCTCACAGTATTTGAGACATGGTGACAGGCCCTTTTTGCAGAATATCTGTTTCTTAATTATTAATGTCCTTAATATAGTGCCAGACATAATATTGGTAGGACAGCAGCTTATCTCTATTTACCTTGAAAAAAGAGGAAATTGCTGTGATGTAGAGGAAAAGTTCCTTCAATAGCTATGATTAGCTTATACTAAGAGTTTTCCCACTGAAATTGAGAATGATTCAAAATGAAATCTAAGTACAATATCATCATGACTAACTTTCAAAATATCTAATAAGAAAACATAGAAGCTAAATTTGTATTTTACCCACTACAGTTACTGAAGGAGCTGTATAAAAGGATAAAAGAAAACCCTTATTATTATGATTACCCTCCAGTGAATGGATGAAGATTCTTGCTTAAGGTGGAGCAGGAACTTTCCATATAATTTCTGTTTCCATTAGGTTTTTATTTTTGTTTTAAAACAGCCAATGTAACAAATTAATTCCTTTTAGTATTTAGATTTCTAGAAAATTACTTTTGAATGAAAGTAGGAAATAAAAGTGCTATGGATCAGATTTAAAGAGTGAGCTATCCTTGCAAAAATATTTAGTTCTGCATACCCAAGCACTTTCAGCTTGCTAGTGTTCTGGTAAATCATCATTTCTCCCACAGAACAAGGGTACTGCTGTTAACATTTGCTCTAACACCTGATGAGCTGGACATGTAGGGAGTCTCAGAACCTGTTTATGATTCCAAGATAATATATGGAAGCCTGGGTGTAGCAGCAACTGTGAGAACGGAAGGACTGCTTCCCAGTGAGTGTGATGAGTAAGGCAGAAAAGAGTCTGAAGAAAAGTTACAATAATTACCCAAGCTGCACCTGTACAATGCACTTCAGGTAATAGATTTGAATAAATATACAGTATTTTCCAAAGGAACTATAGTATTTTCAAAGATATTGATGAGTAGCAAGAGACAATTGTGAATAATCCAATGTTGCTTAAATTTAACATCCAGGTCAGAGGGCAAACATGCAGCTGATCTTGCAAACCGCAAATGCCTAAGTGTGTCGACACCTTGGTTTTACTTTTGTGGATATGGGCTGGCCCATCAGCCTCTGTCCCCTGGCTTCTTTATTTTAAAGAGAGTAGGGCCATCCAAATAGCTCAGCAGATTAAAGTGCCTGGAAGCAGGCACAGGGGCCGGGGTTTGATCCCTGGGCCTGCTGCATCAGCCGTGTCTCTGGGGCATGCTGAGAAGGGAATTGAGACTGGGCATGGTGGCACACGCCTGTAATCCAAGCTCTCGGGAGGAATGTAAACAGGTGGATCACTACGAGTCCAATCTAGTAGTGAGACCCTGAACACCCTGTAGATGCTTCCCTAACACACACACACACACACACACACACACACACACACACACACACACAAAATAAAGTAGGAGTAGGAGCCTGGCTGAATTCTGAGACCTTCATTTGTCTTTGAATATTTCATTGTATTCTTCTGGTCAAGGTATCCATAATCCAAGAAATTCCAGATTTAAGTGAGTAAGGGTTTCCAAAAACTGAGGAATCCTGGATAACAATACCATGTCCTCTTCTGGAAATAATATTTAAAAATAATTTTAAAAAGAGATATCTACATATTACTTAGAACTAAATAGAGACCAAATGTTAAAACAATTAAAGACCTATGATTGGCTATTGACACCTTCATCTGTCCCCTACTCTCTCTCTCTCTCTCTCCTCCCCCCTCCCTCCCTCCCTTCCTCCCTTCCTCCCTCTTCTTTCAGAGTTACAATTGTATTCATCCCTTGATTGCAAGCAGGAATCAGCAATAAGGAGACTGTAGATAAATTCCACTGTAATTCGCAAACATATTTTAAACTATAGTTGAAAGTTTTTCCTCTGCAAAATCTTTTTCAAAGCTGATAACTTGTGGAACAATGGATTGATTTTAAGTCTCAGCTCTTTGTTTTCCAAGGCCCTCCCTCCCATAGAGAAGCCACAGAGGCCTGGAGGAGGGGTGGGGGAAGGGATGACAAGCAGGGAGCTCACACCTTTCATAATGGCTTGTGAACAATCAAGAGCTGATGGTATTAGTGAAAGGTTATTATTTGAATTAATCATACAAGTTTAAAACAACTTGGCATTTCAAAATGTTTCTAGGTAGGCGTAGTTTCCAAACTGCAATTGCAGAGTGTAATACCTGGCATGTTGGGAGGGGTGTATGTTGGCCTGGCGGAGGGAAGGAGGTGTGGAAATGTCTGCAGCAAAGTCTTCTCTGTCCTTTAGGGGATATGTGACAAGCTCCTAGGCCCCTGTGAGCAATTTTAAGGCCTTGTGGCACGAGGTGGGGAGAGAATCAAAGATCAACAAAAGGAAGGGAGGGTGGGGGGAGAGAAGAGGCAGACTTAAAGTCTACCTGCAGCTCTGTGTTAGCTGGAGGCAGAAAGGGGTCTAACAAATCAGACCCTTTCTGTTTTTTTTCAACTCTCTTTTCTATAGCAGTGATCCCTTTTGTCACACAGAAATACTGCGAGACTCAAATGAAGTATGTGAGATGCCAAAGGAACAGTTCGATGCCATTAAAGAATTCTAGAGAGAAGACCTTAGTAGGGAGCATGGGGGTGTAGATATGTGGAACTGGTGCCTGAAAAGGAGGAGTAGATAAGTCCACCCAGGCCTTCACTAGGTGACCTAGCAACCAGGTGCTGGTCTATCCTATTTGCTAACCAAATCTTTTGGAATAAAACGTTGAGCAAGTCGATCTTGACATGCAGCACTTTATCTTCTAATGGAGGCAGCAAATTCTGTGGAAAGCTAGTTTGATAGATGGCAGGCATTGGTACACTGGAGTATGCACAGCTTCACCTAGAATTGTGCAGGAAACCCGGAGTCTGGTCTTGGGAGCTTTTCCTGAACTGAGCCTTCCTGACCGACCACCTATAGGAGCAGTAGACTTGCCAACAGGTTAAATTGCAAATGCTCAGGCTCACAGAGGATGAAAGTGGGCGTTAGCACCACTACAATAAAGTGTGAGATAAAGCCAGTGTTAGGATCTGGGCTGAGGAGGGAAATGAGGCTAACACATTCACATCTTAAAAAAGAAGGCTTTGATTCTGTTAGGATCAGAGCATGTAGAATCACCCTGTAAGAGTGTGGGCCTTTCACGTTATGTGCATGGCACTGAATGATTTTAGAAAGCTTGCTTTGGAAGCACCATGGGAGGATTAAAGATGACACTCAGAGTGAAGACCAAACCATGCTTTGTCTTGTATGATAGGTCAAGGCACGAGCTCCCCTCCCTGCCCCATTCGGACCTTTCTCGGAAATCACCAGCCAGGAGCTCCCACTGGGGTACCTGATACATGTCAACCTTTCCCTTGGGCTTCCCAACAGTGAGACACTGACACTGGTAGCTGCCCATGATCTGCCCAGGTCTAATACTGAAAATCAACATTTGTCATCATGTTCTAAACAGGACATGGACTTGCAAACCGAGGTCTCAGTGATGAGCACATTAACTGGAAATGCTTGTATGCATGTGTACTGGGGTCTCTAGATTAACTCAGTGAGAGAATTAAAAGTAAGATAATCCTTTAGATGCACTTCATTAGGCAAGGATATTAATGACAAGGCATTTAGTTATTTTTTGGTTAATGCACTTAATCACAAAATTTTGAGATTGAATTGTAATTGCATTAATGAGTTATTTTTACACACGCATTGATTTTAGTGTTTTTTAGTAAAGGTACATTAATGGTACTAGCCCTCCAGATATTGTTTGACAAATACATGAATCAAAAAAAGGTAACAGTACTTTAATGATATTATCTATTTTTAAGTAATTTATAATTTTAATAGCATTTTAGTAAAAAATAAGCCAAAACAACTCATACATATGTCTGTATTTTCTAAGATACTTAGAGAGAAAAAAATAATAGTTTCTTTAAAAATATTCTAGGTCAACATATATTCAAGGACAAATCATTTCTAGAACATTCTTATGTGCATATCTACCTATATAGTTCTACACAATATACTAAATATATTGTGTTATGTACTGTAATATGAATAGTTATTGGCTAGAAATTTAAATGAAAACCAATTTAAAAAAAATAAGGGCTGAGAGGCTGGGGAGACAGCTCAGTAGATTAAGCACTTGTCTGGCAAGTGCAAGAGCCTGAGTTCAATCTCCGTTTCTGCAAAAAATAAATAAATATAATAAAATAAATAAATAAGGGCTTAAAAAATCCAAATGTGAAAAAATGTTAAATGTTTATGAAGTGAACTTGAGAATAACTCTGTAAATTATTTTAATTTTTTAAAAAATCTTTTATGTATTTATTTATTTGATACAGGGTCTCACTATCCAGTTCAGACTCAGTGGTTCTATATCTGCCTCTGTAGCACTGGGACTGCATGTGTGTACCACCATGCCTGGTTTCAGTGGCTGGTACAGCATGCAGTACCAGGAATAAAATCTGTCCTTGTGCTTGCCAGGGACAAAGCAAGAGCATAGAGCTATCTCTCTGGCCCATGCAAATGATTTTAAAATTTAAAACTATCCCAGAAATATTTACCATGCTTAAAAAAGAAGTAACTGTGCTCCTGTTTCTCAGGTCCTATGGAACAGATTTTTTTCTACATTTGTGATAGTCATTTCTCAGAGAATGCACATTCAGTGCTCACCTTAATTCTTAACCAACCAAAACAGAAAACTATGGCTGAGGGAGTAAAAGCAGGCAAATGTTTAAAAAGGGTTACCAGCTTTAAAAAGTGAAAAAGCTGACACATTACAATTAGCGATTGTTAATTTCAATGTGATAAGCAAGTTGCATTTTAATCATTTTTTTATTTTTTAAATACTTTTTAATATATATTTGGTACAAGGTCTCACTATACAGCTTGGATTCATAGTGATCATCCTGTTTTCAGCCTCCCCAGCTCTGTATTGCAGGCTTGTGCCACCAAGCCTGGTCTCAAAAGTTGCATTTTAACTAAACATTCATTGGTGCACATTTAAAAGAGCAAGAGGGAGATGAGTATTTTTGTGCTTAGTGCAGGAAATGATGTTCTAGTATGCACAGTTCACAACCCTGTGCCTACCCAGTCATAATGATACTCAAGATAAGAAAAAATGATCAGAATATTAGGATGTCAAAAGGCTTAGTCTGTCATCATATCAAAAAAAATTAAAATGTCTTTGCTTAAACCCTTTTCTGTCATACGGCCCTTGCTAGAGCTTTCCCTACTAGTGTCACTGCATGAGGCTGATAATGTATATTTTGCTGTAAATATCAGTTCTAGGGGGGTTTAAACATTGGCTTAGGTCTGACATGTGCCCTTTCAGGTATATCTTCGAAAGAAAGCTTTTTAAGAAGGATCTTTCCTATATTTAATCACTGGTTTTGTTTTGCTTAAAAAGCGATAGCCCAAGCAGAAGTCCCTGCAGTTTACATTATTATGCAATCACCCGCAGTGGCTGTGAGCAGCTGCCGTCCACTTTCTGTTTCTTGAAGTGAATCCGACTGGGCTTCATGTTTTGCTTGTGTGGAAAAAGACACTTAACACTCCACACAATATTTAAAGCTACTGTAAACAGTGTAGGCACAATGGTTCTTTCATATGGCCTCAGAAATAGTTTTCTTTTCATTTTCCCCATATTATTGATGTTCATCTTCTATTATTGTGTTATACAATATTAAGAATGGATGGGGCTGAGGAGATAGCTCAGTGATCTAAGCACCTGGCTGGCAAGCACAAGGACCTGGGTTCTACCAGGCCACTGAAGCCATGTGTGATGGTGCACACTTGTAATCCCAGTGCTGGGGATGCTGAGACAGGAGGGTCACTGTGAGTCCAAGCTGAGTTGCAAGACACTGTATCAAATAAATGAATAAGTAAAAGATGGAAATAAAGAATGGAACAAAATAACTGGACTAAAAAACTGATCAGAGGAATAAATCATGTGTGTGCATGGTATGTACACATGTATGCACATTTTGCCTGGCATAATAACAAGTACAGCTGCTTTGATGTAGCTATAAGATATTACATGGACTATTCATCATATGCCTCTGGTTTTGCATTTGTCCCACAGAGAAAGGCATATTAAAAATATCTTGTAAACTTTGAAATGCATAATGTGAAATGTTATGAGAATGATTATTTTTATTTACCTTAAACAGTTCAATGCAGGTTTCACTGTTTCATGACTAAACACTATTTTCATTGACACTGAAAAGAAAAGCCTTTCAGTCTACTGTCACAAAGTAGTGGATACCTGTCCATGGAATGCAGCAGAACACATTAAAGCTATTTTTTAAAAAAAATCTATCTTAGATATCTCCAGCTCTGCCAAAGACAAGTGACCCTTGAAATTAACTATCTATTATGCTATGGAGAGCGCATGTAATTGTTATATAGCTCTGAAGTCATTCTTTTAAGTCTTCAGCAACCTTTGATTGAGATTTTTCTTTGTGGTAGGAAAATGACTGGCACCACAGCTTCATAGATATAAGTGATTGATATTAATGAGGATGCAAATGGTAAAAATACATTAGTTTTTGTAAAATGATTTAGAAAATCCATGCTGACAATCATAGATAAATCAAGTAATCAACCTAATTTTAAATGTCAACAACAATCTTTAATGTTCTTCATTTATATGAAATAAAATTTATGAAACACATAGACTAGTCCTATTGGCTACGCAGAAAACACAGCTACAAGCAACCACAAGTGCACTTTATATTTGCATTCTCAGGATATCTTGTGAGTTTTCATGCTCATTTTTTTTATCTCAATATACTATTAATTCCAATTTTTTAAAACTCTAGGTCAAATATGGTTATCTCAAAAGAATTAAATTCTAGGCATGACAGTGAGTATAAAAATAAACAAGTTATGTGCTTACTAAATAAATCATTAGATACAAAATATTTCATAATCAGAAAATCCAAAGAGGAGCTTATTTACAAAGCTACACTACCTAGACAGTAGTGGTCACTCTATCTATCTATCTATCTATCTATCTATCTATCTATCTATCTATCTATATGTGGATGTCAAATTGGAACTTATAGAATGAAGCAAAAAGATTATTTTTGCTAGATCTTTGTTAGAATTTTTTTTCTCTCTCAAAAAATAGTGTAACTAATAATTTTGGTAGATGTGTCATTACACAGGTCATTTTGTTGCTAAAAAAATTATTGCAATAGGGATAATGATTTCTAAGAAACACAACTACTTAACTGAATTATTATTAAGCTCATAGAAAGCACTGTTCATACTACAAAGAGTCCTTTATTTTTACCTACCATATACATGTAATTGGGCAAAGAAGGTTAATTAGTTTGTTATCTTTTTTATTATTGTTCTAAGTATATGCCAAGCTGATAAAATTTCTCCAGTTTAAAAAGAGTTAAAAACTGTTGTGACTTTTGTCTTCTTTTTATAATGTAAAGAATATTAAATGTCTACATCCCAAATAGTGTTAGTTTTACAATATTCTAAAAGAGCACATACGCTAAACTGCTAATGGCACAAAAATTAATAATGCTTATAAGACAAAATTAAGTTAAATTGTTTCAGCATGTATCTATTAAATCTATTCCATGTGCCTAACAGAGACTATGAGATATAATTCTTGTTCTCAATTACATTATAATTCAAGAGTAAATTAAAATACACATTCAATAATTTCTCTGTTCAACTCTATTATTCCTCTGGATGGATATAGCCATAATATTGTCTTTACTGAAATTGATCGATCAACAAAATCACTAAATCAAGCATCTTATTTTCTGATCATAATTTCCCAGGCTTTATAGTTTAATTATTCAATAACTCCCACTATATTCTCACCTTAACTTTTTTTTTTTCTTTTGTATTTTAGGAAAGGGTCTACAGGGTGTTCAGGGTCTCACTACTAAATTGGACTCATAGTGATTTGCTTGTTTAAAGCCTCCCAAGATCTGGGATTATAGGTGTGCGCCATCACAGCCAGTCTCAAGTGCATTCTCAGTGTACCCTGGGGACAGAGCTGGCACAGCAGGCCCGGGTTCGAACCCCTGGCCCCTGCGCCTGCTTGCAGGCACTTGAATCTGCTGAGCTATTTGGTCAGCCCTACACCTTAACTTTTGGAGACTGGTCCATAGATATCTCTATTTTCACCCTAAACATCATTGAGTCACCCAATTTCTGTCTTCTCACCCCTCTCATTCCACTGTCCATTCTGTAAATTCTCTGCCAAAGACATGAACTTCCACAATTCTCTCACCCCGGTGGCCATCCCTGCTGCCTGCTTTAGCACAAGCACTTTCTCCCCCCGTGTCTGCCTCCAGACAGGTGAGTTCCCTGGAGAAATCAAACAATCATACATTATGCATAATTGTTTGTTATTTACAGTAACCAATGGTGAGGACTTAGTTGAGGTTAGTTATCCTGATCTCATTATAATGT
>NDGM011122351.1:0-10682 GCA_002564305.1 Octomys mimax
GGCCCTTGCGCTTGCCAGGGAAGCACTTATTCTACTGATCTGGCTGGGCGGTATCCCTTTCCTCCCTCAACGATCCATGTATGCCCCTCCATAAGCTGCATGCTCAGCCAAAGAAGACGACCACTCCCCGATAGAGGAGGATCATTCCTTGGTCAAGGGTGTACGAGTAGCTGTGCTTCCCTGCTAGAACCTCTGAACAAAGCTCTTATTTTTCTTGTGCTAATTTGAAATTTCACAAGGACTGGTGAGTCTTAGGTCTGTTCTTATTATCCAACCAAAATCTAGGGGTAGGGCCAGCCCCCTGGGAAAGGCCATGTAGGGTAGGCAGAACATGGTGATTTGGATTAATTTGTCAGCCTCCGTCCTGGAATTATGTTGGGTACCAGCTGTCGTGGGGTCAGAGGCCATCTAGATGCCTGTGTCAGTAGTTCCCAAAATGTGTCCCTGGGAACTTGTGAGAAATGCAGGTTCTCAGGCCCTGACCCAGAGGCCCCAAGGCTATGGTGGGATCCACCAATCTGTATGACTTCTCTTTCCAGATGATTCTGATGCCTGAGAACTACCTTTCTGGACTGCTATTTCTCCAGTTTTCTGTGGATAAGGATCATCTGGAAATTTGTTAAACTCTCTTTTATTCTAGAGGTCCTAGGTAGGGTTTGAGTTCATGCTTCTCTAACATGTTTCCAGGTGTGGCCAAGGCTGTGGCTGCACAGACTACCCTAAAGTAGGCAGAATCTGAAATACTACGGTCATTACTAATATGTATCTTTCGTGGTGAATGGGCAAATAGCATTCTAATTTGAAAGTCACTCTATAGTTTAGGCAGCATTGAGTCAATATCTAAAATAAATGTTCTCCTTGCATGAACCAGGTAAGGTGGTGAGCTCCTGAGAGGGAAACACCTGAAGATCTAACTGTGATTGTTGGTTCACTTCTCTTTGATGTATAGCAGGGATTTAATAATTGCTAATGGAAAGAATGAATGGGGACCTCATGGTACTCCTAGAGCCCTTTGCTAGAGCTGTCAAGTAGCACCATCTGCTGAATCTTTTCTATTTACAAAGAGGCAGCTTGAGGAAGCCTAAGAGAGGTATGCAAACAGACAGGTGACTCCAAGGACCTGAGGAAAAGCTGGAGAGTTCTTGGCACTTGAGTCCTCCAAAGATGCTTTTGCTGCTGTCAACACTTGGCTCATTTTACCCCTCTGGCTCAAATTCATCCCTTTAATCAATTTTCATTTATTCAAAGTCTGTGTGCACTCAGCACTAGTCATTTTTGCTAAATCTCGTTTCTTCCTCTGAACACTTCCTTTAATTACAGTTGAGGCATAAATGTACCAATCTTGGCTGGGCAAGAATTCCCCCGGGGCAGTTGCTGGCAGCCTCTGTGTGCATGGAAGAAACCAAGGGCATGAACCCTTGTCCCAGCCCTCTGATGGCTACTGCCCTCCTCTCCATTTGCATTTCTAGGGATGCATCCTTTATTTTAGACCAATTGATTCTCCTATCTTTAGAATGTTTCCCACCCCTCCTGCATGTTCACTAATTCATTCTTTCCTTCTTTCAACACACTTTATTATTACTATTGTTCTCTAAAGAATACAAAACAGTAAAAACGAAAAAGCATTAGATAATTCTAGAAAATTTCACTCAACAAAGTAATAGGAATTCAACAATGGTTGCTGTAATGCATGATGTTATCTTCATTAGTTGTAGGTTGCCAGGTATAAACATACACTGATTATAATTGATTAACAAAACAACAACAACAACAAAAAGTGTAAGAAATTAAAAAGAAAAAATTAAGCGTTAACTGGTCCTTTCAGAAGACCAGCAAAAGTTGGCAGTACAACTATCCAAATTATCCTGCATATATACATAAATATGTTGTTCCCTTTTAAATTTTTATTTATTCAATTTTAATTTATTTTGAAGAGTAAAACAAAAGCAAGAACAAAAATCAGAAAGAAAGAAACGGGCAGCGTACAAAAATATATATGTTACAGATTTTTCGAAACAAGAACAGCTGATCAACAATGGTTGATACATTAGCCACTTTTGTCATCAAATCTATTGCTCAGATTAGCTTTTGTCGGTTCGTAGTAGATGGGAATCATTTTCCACAAGAGCCTTACAACACAGTGTCTCTTTCTAGTGTATTTCTCCTCCAGCTGACAAGTACAGGCCAGTGGTGGCTGATCGAGGCACACATGCCATGGCAAGCTGTTTGTGTCAGTGAAAGCTCTGAAAGGTTTGCCATCACTGATACAGGCTCTTGGTCCTCCAGCTTTTGTAAATCTCAGGGCAGAAAGTGGGTGGAGGAGTCAATTAAACCAAAGATTCACAAATGCCACCATTTCTAGCTGTAGGGATTCTCAGAGGGTTGGACTGTCTGGAACACTTGGTGTGGGGCAGTGGGCACCCTTACCTGCTCAGCTGGCACCCGGGCTGAGTGATGGGCCACACATCACTGCTAATAGTGTCCCCTTCGGCCATGACCTCTGCCTTTGTGCTTCTTCAGTCTGTACACCCAGCCTGAAGACAAGCTTATGGAACTTCTGTCAAAGTACTTTGTTTTCGTTGTGCTGAAAATATCTCCTAATACTTAGAAAAAAAGGGGAAAAAAATCTTAAAAAAATCTCAAGGGTTTATTTTTTAGGGCCACAAAATGTTGGATTCCACAAGAGTCACTACTGCAGGAAGATGTGAAGCGGACAGTGTGTGCTCCCTTCCCCCGCTGTGCTAAGCTCCTGGCGAGTCTTGCAGCAGGCTCAGCCTCCCTCAGTTAACCCTAGCAGCTCTGCTGGTGTTGAGTTGCAGGCCTCTCCCCTGTGTAACCTTAGTAATACTGCACATGGTGATGGAGAGCAGCAGACATGATTTGTCAGCCTTCAGCTCATGGAAAATTTGACCTCTTTCAAAGACAATGGCAGCAGGCCCTCCAGCAATTCCTCACCTGTTTCACATATTTTCTATAATGCGTCTATAAAATGCCTCCACATCAGTGCTCTACTGAGGACGAGAATTTGATTTCACAAGTAGAAAAATATTTGAAGGAATGTTCAGCAGTCAAGTCAATCTACTTTTGGATTTGTGGGGTTGTTTTTAAAAACACGATATGTGGACTTGCGTTACTTTGTAAATACATGCTGTGAACTTTACAGCTAACTTCTGGCATGTAATGTGGTTAGGCTATGGTTACTTTGTGGATCAGAATTTTGCGCATGGATTCTCAACCTTTATCTTGCAAGCACATACAGTTTTTCTTATCCTTTGGCACTTAATCATTCTAATTTTTACAAAGTGAGGTTCTCATCCAGAAAAGTGCTGATGTCTGTCTTTCTTGGCCATGCCAGGAGCACCCCAAATCCAGAGCTTTGCAGAGTATAGACTTGACTCTCTTGCAGTGCAGGCTGACAGTGCAGGATGCAGCTGAGGGAGGAAGCAGGCCTCCAATCAGCTTCCGGGAGGGAGTGTCAAGGACACAGTGTGGCTGTGCCACGGAGGCCTCTTCAGTGGCTGCTTGCCAAGGTCTGCTGGGGCTGCAGGGTCCTCACCTTGTACCTCCTGAGGCTCAGGCTGGCATGGTGCTCTGTGAGGGCTGACCTGCATTGCCCTTCCCAGCCTGTCTGGCTCCTCCTGGAAGGCCTATCTGTTTTTCTCAACAGCCCTATCTCCCTGCCACTGGCCTACAATGTCAAAAGCACAATGAAAAGGTAGGAAAGAGATCATACTCCCCCACCCAAAGACCCCTTGAGATGCATGTTCGGTTAATTTCCCTGTGTTCCTTCCAAAAGGACTTCCCTTGTCCTTGTCCCACCCAATTCAGAGAGCTAAGCACAAGCAGAAGGAGCTTATGTGACTTCATGAATTAAATATAGGGCTTCCAGAAAGGAAATGGATCATGCCCTCTGTATAAGAGCCTCCATCCTGGCTAAGCTAATAATAGCCTATGACTGGCTATAGTTTTGTGTGCTGAGGCGCCCTAAGGGTGTGACACAAAGAATTTGTGTCCCCTCCCTGATTGCCAGGTCCCCTGGGGGGGGTCTGCGATGAGCCCACCTCTTATATGCAAAATGTGCACTCTAGTCTAACCCAGCGCAGCTGCTGGTACACCTGACCACTGTGCTGGGTAAAGCAGCGGAACTCTTGAGTTGTGAAACTGTGCTGTGAATTCAGTTTCTAGAGGCTCTGTGCAGTCAAAACCACACCAGGTTAGTGGTGGCATTCTTCCCTTGTTTTATAAGAATGCTTTCATTTGGAGTGATGACTCAGCTTTAAATTTTTTTCTGTACAGAGGCTAATAGGAGATGGCTTTTCCACATTTGCTCTCACACCATGACAATTCTTTGGTATGATTTTTGTCTAGGACTGAGCTTAGGTAGAACGGCAAAAAAACAGATCTATAACAGCCTCTGAACTTGTCCTTCATGCTACAGTGATTTCCTCTTGAGAGCGTTTCCCTGGAAGTAACTATGTGGGGTTCCCAGACCCTTTTCCCTGGCCTGGCTTGCCTGTGGCCTTTTCCACTTTGGGTAGTCTGCAGTGACTCACAGGTGGCAGGCCTGCAGCTGCTAAGGATCCTGGTAGGCAAGGCCTGTGAAGCCAAAGCCAGGTTCTCTTTCTGGGTCTTGTGTATGTGGAAATGCCCTGTTGTCCAGTGAGTGGAGGAAAAGAAGCAAATCTCAGCTGGAGATAGATTTCTCATATTGCTGCGAAGTCCTGTTGGTGATCCACTCCTCACACTATTCTACAAATTCCTAACACACTGGCTGTTGTCAGCCTTTCCTCAGAAGTGGTTCTCCTGGATATACGGACTACGCAGAGCTAGAAGAAATTCTTCTGTATTTTGGATCATTTATCTTCATCCAAACACCAGGCTGGCATTTCCTAAGTCCAGCCTCAAGGGCAGAAGGAAGTTGGCAAGTGTAGGATAGCGACATCATGCCCTTGGCTCAGCCTCTTGGGGCTGGTGCCCACTCTGTCCTGCTGTCCAGGCTGCAATCTCGGAGGACACTTGCAACCACACGGGTGAGGAGGTACTTCTCCACAGCTGTGGCCTGAGATGCAGATGTGGGAATGTGTTTTTCCAACAGTGGTGGCAGCAGGAGCAGCACGGGGTCTTGTGGAATTCACTCCCCTCCTGGCTCCTTCTCAGACTTCTCAGCTGGCGCTTCTGTAGTCTTGCTGAAGAGGACAGGCTGACAATCTGCTGGCTGCTTTGCTGAATGCCATTGTGTTTGGACTTGCTTTTGATGGCACAGGCTTTATTGGCTCTGGGTGTCAAATTTCTGTGCAAACTTTTGGTAGGGTGGGTGCTGAGTGAGTGAATTCAATGTCCGCAATGTGACGTTGCCGTATCTCTTAATCCTGTGAGGGATGGATGAAGCAGCCAGAAGTAATTAGGATCTGTCAGGACAAGGAGTCTAACTCTCCTCCTGGGCCAATCTGAAGGCAAGAGGAATTCCTCTCTATCCTTGAAGTCCTCCTATGGGGGTGGAGCAAGAGAAGAAGCTTTCTTTCTCTCTTGCTCTCATTGCTAATGCAGACGGTGCCCTGTGCTTCTGGGGCCTAACAGTCTGAAATCTGGGTGGAGTAAGAAGAAGAAATTCCATTCTCAGCAACTGGGGGTGGGGGAGGGGGACACTGACTGCCACATCAAGAGAGTTTGCCGTGAAGCAGTGAGTGTTTTGGAGACTTTGAGCTAAAACTATGGGTTCCACAGCACTGGAAAAAGTAGGAGGGCAGATAAGGAAGTCTTCCTGGAATCACAGACATCCTCCAGCCAAAGATTTGGTGGCAAGTTTTTGGATGATTATGTACAGATGTTAGGAGAGGTGAGAGTCTTGTCTTCGGTGCCCCCAGGATTTTATTTCATGTTTTTCCCTTGTGGATAAACAGCAGACATGATCTTGAGATGTTCTATTTGCTAGCAAGACTCTCTGGCCACCCTTTTGTCCCTCCAGCTCCTCACACTGCCTGTCCCGCACCTTGTCCTTGTAGCCACTCTGGTTGTCTGCTAGTGCGATATTCTCCCTCTTGGGTGTTTGAACCCGCTGGCCTTCCTCCCTAAGCACTCATCTCCCTCTTTTTATACCAGGCTTTTCTACCATTTTCTGGTTGCCACAGCACTTCCTCCAGGGAGCTTTCCCACTGTCTGGGGCAGTGGTCCTGCTAAGGCCTCCTGTGCTCCCCTGAAGTATGGCCCATCTCTGCAGAACCACGTGTTCCACCCCTGACTCCCTGAATAACTGTGAATACACTCAGGAAGGGACTTCTAGGTGGTGACTGGTTCATGAGAGAGCTTCAGGTCAGTATCTTCTCAGTGATGGGCAGAAGGGCTCAGTTGCATCAACCCTTTCTTTCTAGACTTACCTCACGCCCTAAAAATCTTGGAGGAGGGAGCTAAAATTTAAAATATTAATTGCTACCATTATCTGAGCACTCACTGCGGGCAGGAAACTGAGTAAGAGCCTTCAAATACACTATTCTTAAAATAGCACTGCCAAGCAAGTACCTACATGTCTGGTCTGCCCACTACACTGAGCTGAGAATCGCCTAGAAAACAAGTCAAGCAGCTTGGTAGCACTAGAATTTAGACTTCCTTTGGTCCTAACCTAGTTTTTCAGCCCTGCTAGTGTATCCTTGAGTATCAGACAGGTGAAATCAGAACACACTTCAAGAACGAACACCAAAAGAACCCCCAAAATTCCCCTAAAGCTCTTCATTTCTCATGCACACTTCACACCTATCTTTTGCAGGTGGGATACTCTGCTCACTGTGGTCACTCCTGGGCTCAGGATGCTGGTGCAGCCACCAGCTCATATGTTAATGGTCTCATAGTAGGAGAAGGTGGAGCAGTGGAACATGTTCCACAGGTGATTAAGTGTGTCATTGCTTTTAATCCCAACTCACCAGTGGTGCTTAGCCTTTTGGTCCGACCTGAAAGTGAAGGTGCTCCCCCCCCCCCGCCAAAGAGAGAGAAGACAACCTGGAAGAAATGAACCAGTTACCACGAGCCACTGTCATAGCTAGCACCCCATTCTGGTGGGTAGTAATGTGAAGGAAGTTCCTCTGCAAGTGGCTTCATTCAGTGTTCTGTTTCTCCCCTTTACATACCATGCTCTCTTGCCTTGGATCAGCGCATTGCTCAGGGGGTCTCTGCCTAGCTCGTAATCATTGCTACAGGTGAGGGGGAAAGCTAACTTCTAACTTTTGCCATTTTTTCATTTTTAAGTCACATTAAAGTTAATGCATAGTACCATGTTTTTGGCTATAAAAATTAAGTGCCTAAAAATGCAACATGAGATTAGTAATTTAGGTTAGATTGCAGCATGGCAGTGCAGCCGCAGCCTTGGATCTTGTATGTTAGTGTCAGTTTTACGGCTTGTGTTGTCATCATTCACATTAATTATTTAAAAAGTGCAAAGCTATTGTGGAATAAAGGAATTCCTAGAAGGCTTGTATTTCAGTACCAGTGAGTGCAATGGGTTAGATCCAGTGTGAGCAAGTCTCCCAAAGGCTCATGTGTGGGACACACTGTTCACAAGAGGCAATATTGGGAGTTAGTGGCACCCGGAGAGGTCTCAGGTGGTTGGGACCCTGCCCTCGGGAAGGATGATGCTAGTTCTTGGGAGAGCAAGTTGTTAGAAGCACAAGCCCATCCCTGAATTGCTCGGGCTTCCTGTCTTAGCATATGATCTCTGCTTTCACACATGCTCTTGCCATTGTGCTTTCATGTCTTATGAGGTCCACAGTAGAGCTGAGCTGATGCTGGAGCCATGTGCTTGAACCTCGGCAACCATGAGCTAACTCAGCTTCTTTTCTTCATAAAATTAGCCTGCCTTGGGTATTTCATTATAGTAAGGAACGGTGGGCCAATGAAAAGAGCATGGCTTATTGGATGATGGAGCCTCTTCTGTCCTGTGGGACATTATTAGGTTGTAGGAGTGGGATGGGGGGGTAGGGAAGTTGACTGATTTGTTAGGAAAACTCTACCTCTTTTTATTCAGACATTTCAAATTCCTTTTTTATGTATTTAGTATAGAGCCTACAGGGTCTCAGTACACAAATTGGACTCTAGTGATCCTCCTGTTTTCAGCCTCCCAAATGCTTGGATTATAGGCTTGTGCCACCACGCCCAGTCTCAGTTGCTGTCTCAGCATGCCTCAGAGGCAGGGCTGGCATGGCTTGTGGTGCCAGGGATTAAACCCCAGTCCCTGCACTCTGCCTAAGATGCTTTAGTCTACTGAGCTATTTGGCTGGCCCTATTCACATATTTTGAATATTAATTTTCTAAATTAGAAATTTTCTTTCTGTTATTTAGGAAAAGTTTTTATATCAGTTGCCAACAACGAGTACCTGCCACGTGCCAGGAGTTAGGGGTACAGAAAGCGTGAGCTACAGTTTCTGTGGGCTGTAATTTTACGCTTTAATGAAGAACCAGAAAACAAAAGTAATCAAGTGCCAGTGAGTGACAGGGAGAATCCTGAGAAGTGCGTCCTGAGAGTGCTCCATCACTGTGCAGTTGTCACAGAGGACACACGCAGAGCTAGAGGGTGGCACAGAGCTGGTTGCTCTAAACCCACAGTCTGTGCAGTGCGTTTTGTTCTAAACGCTGCAAAAGTGTAACACAGCAGGGAGTGTTGTATTTCTAAACATAGTAAAAGGGCAGTATAATGCAATATAAAGAGAAAAACCGAGCCTCTGTGCTCTGTTATCCTGCTGGAGCCTGCAAGATGGGAAGCTGCGGTGAGTCAGTGGGTGAGTGGTGAGTGGACACGCAGGTCACGAACACCATCACATGCACTTTAACATGCTGTTCACACAGGCTACATTAAACACACACTTTTTCTTTCTTTGATACTAAACTTAGGTCTTTGTAACCTTTTTTCTCCCACTTTAGAAGCTATTCATTTCTTAAACTTTTGGTTCTTTTGGAATAACAGTTTGCATAAAAGACATTTTATGCAGCCACACAAAACTCGGTTTGTTTTTTGTGCCCTTATTTTATAAGATTTCAGGTATTTAACACTTTATGTATATTTTATCACTTTTTAAACTGTGTTTACTGCAAACTAAGACACAGTGTACATGTTAGCCTAGACCTGCACAGGAACAAAAGCATTGGCGTGATGATTTGTCTGGATTGTCAGCGTGATTTGTTTGAGAGATGCTGTGGAGGTTGATTAGCAAAAGCATGCTTCTAGGTGTGTCTAGGGGGTCATGGACCTATGACCTTGGGAACCTCATCTGTTCCCCAGTCCCTTCCACTGGCTCTTTCTCTGCTCTCTCCTTCCTGGGTGCTACAAATTAGGCAGCTTTCCTCTGCCACACCATGTTGGTTCTACCTTGGATCTGGCTGACCATGGATGAAACCTTAGAAACTGTGAGCCAATGAAACCCTTTATCCTTTAAGTTGTGTCTGTCACATACTTTGTATCAACAGCATGCAGGTGACTAATACAATCAGTATCATTGTTTTCTAATTCTACATCTTGTCCCACTAGAAGGTTGTGATTATCACAAGGTTCTAACTAGAATAACCCCCCAGAAGGATGTGCCTGAGGCTGATTTGCAGTTCAATATTTTTCACAAGTATAAGGACTATGTGCACCCTAAGGTAAATGACACAAAGTATAGTGTAGTAAATATGTAGACCAATAATGTAGCTATTGGTTGTCATTGTCAAGTAACATGCTGTACATAACTGTAAGTGCTACACTTATGTATGACTTGTGGCACAGGCTTTACATGAACATCACCACAAATATGTAAGTGATGCTCTGTACTGTAAAGTGACTAGGTGAATGGGAGTATCTCAGCTCTGTTGTCATCTTAGGAGCACTGGCATTCGTGTAACATTGTGGTGTGTGACTGCAGTCAAGATGGAGATGATTATGAGGCTGTCATTAGTTTTTATGAGCCAGCAATATAAACTTGGAAGTTATGTATGAAGTAAATATTTCTTGGACTTTTCCAATGATCTTTGACCCTCTTTCTGTAGCATATGAGGATGTGCCTACAAATTCATTTGTATGATGAAAATATCCAATTTTGTAGGTGGCAAACTCCATGAGGGAACTATTTTGCTTTCCTTAATACTTGATACATTGCCTAGAACATAATAGGTGCTAATAGATATGCTGGAATAAATAAGTTCAGAAATACAGCATTGAGATTTGAATCAAACAAACTAGTAATAGCTCAGTATCTACTTCTAGGAATGTAAAGATGAGGAAAAAATGGCATGTTTGTCCTCGGAAGAATCATCTCACTACATGTATTGCCCAAGGAGGTGAATTTAAACATAGCCTGCACTTGTTAATATAATATTTTTTTTTTTGTGTGTGTGTGTGTGTACCCACTATGTCAACTTTGGAGCTCATCTTGACACATTTCTTCAGGAGAAAATTCTACTCAAAGAGCCTCTTGCCCCTTAGTGACTCCCAGGCCTTAGTCAGGGAAGGGGGCTCTTGTGAAACTATGTCAAATTACTGCTCTGCCTTGGCATTCAACCTCCTGCAGGCAGTAAAGTCTTTTGAGAACTGCAGACTGTTTACATTGATGTGCATCCTTACTGTAGCTTGGGCAAACAAACAAATCATCTGTGGTTACATCTATTTTTATTTTATTTTATTGAGAAACAAATATCAATGAGACAGTTTCAAAACTGATTAATAG
>NDGM011122365.1:0-11621 GCA_002564305.1 Octomys mimax
ATTAGAAAAATTTCATATTTTCACAAATAATTATTGAAGTGGCTCAGTAAAATAACCTTCCACTTTTTTTGTAAAAGTAAATAATGCTAAAGCAATAATATCAATATTCAGGGGTTTTGTATTTGTTTTTCTCAGAAGACATGCATTCTTCTTCCACATTAGATTAATTTTTGTTTGCAGAATTAGACTATAAATAAATGAGAATTAGATCTGTTTATAATTATTTTATTTTTCGACAGTGTCAAGTTCAAAGCCTAAATCATATTTTGGGCTGAGTACATGCATACTGAATATAAAATGAAAATCTTGCTCCATGTCCCATTTTTTCAATAAAAAATAATGTGCACTGACAAGCCAAAAGAAACAAACATTGGTTGACGCAGATCATATTCTGTCATATTCAGTTTTTTATTCAAATTCAGTATTTTAGTAATTTTAATTCTTTAAGATTCAAACATGTGGATGGTTTTTTGCTTTTAGAATTTATTTCTTCAAAAGAATAATTTAAAAAATCTTTAAGAATATTTTTAAAGCATTCACCATATTTTTGCAAGGTCTGTTTTTGATGCAATTCACCTTTATCCAACATTGGCAAGGACCCTACTATTGTGTACTGAAAACATGTACGTAACGAGGAAGAAGCTCCACTCTGTGGAGAAGATGAAAACTAAATTCAGCCACACAGCGCACAACCAAAGTTGGAAGGCACTCTAGGGAACAGCAGAGGTTTGTGGGATTAGATTATTCTTCTATTGCTAGCCAGTGATTATTTATCTTGGACCAATATTCCAGAGCAGTTACTTCAAACACTGATGAAATAATAACTTCACTTGTTTACTTACTTAATTGTATATATCAGCTTTCACAGTGTACGTATGACTACCATTCTAGTTTTTTCTTAAGTTTATTTATGTTCCTTTCTAAAGGAAAGTTGGCAATTGCCAATTTTTATCATATCTCAAAGTCTAATTATATTTAAACAAATTATCAGTAAAATTACCAGTTTCCATATATTGAATCCTCTTTTTGTGTTTTCTTTTTTTTTTTTTTTTTTGNTTTGAGAGATGTTCTTACTATGCCATCCAAGCTGGCACTAAATTTACTATATAGCCCAGGACAGCCTCACATTCATGAAAATCTTCCTACCACAGATTCTCAAGTGCTGGGATTATAGGCATGCTCCATGACAAGTGTCTCTCCATTGAATTATTTCAAGAGATATTTTCATACCATTGGGTTACACTTCTCAAACTATAAGCTCAATGTACTCATACTTCACCTTTAACTCAATATTAAAATATAAATTTCACCAAAATGTTAGTTTACACCATATTTTCTCATTAGTGCTTACACATAACTCACTAACTTTGATCATATTATGTGATTATGTCAAGCCATGATTTTAAAACTATGAGTAAAACCTACTTTTTAAAAGTGATTCCTAGTGAAAAAATAATTTAATGTACAGTATAATCTGCAGATAAAATTTCAAGTCTTAAGAAATAATTTAATATAGTATGAAAAACCTAGGAAGCATTTCTCTTACCATTCAGTAAACAAGATAACCATATCTTCTTTATTGGCATACTGCTCCATGACTTCTTTCATTAATCTTACTTTTTGACCCCCTCCAATACTATTAAAACCATCACCACCTCTCCACTCTTCTCCTTGACCAAGAACCTATAAATAAAATCAACATTTCATCCCTCAACAAAACTCAAATTATGACAGTCCTCAAAAAAACTATAAAAGTCATCATTAGCAATTAAAAACATCATCCCTCAGCTGTATATGCACAACCATATTTACAGTGGTGTAGTCTGCAACAGCTAAATCTTGGAAACAGTCCAAATGCCCATACACTGATGCATGGATAAAGAGGAGGGGCTTTTATATGATGGAGAATGAGTCAGCCATAAAAAAGGATAAACTTCAGATGCTTCTAGGTAAACAGATGCACCTTGAGACTATATTCTTTCTTAAATGACATAAATCAGATACATATGTATAAATACCACATGATTCCCTGATGTGAGAAACCTAAAGTATAAATAAGGACATAAATATATAATAGATACTCGGAAACAAGAAGAACATACTCAAATGGGAAGGGGCAGTAGGAAGGAGGGAGAGGGAAGGAAGGCAAAGGAAAAAATGAGAGAAGATGGAAAAATGGAAACAGAACTTTTGTAAATAAGGAGGGAAAGAGAGGCTAAAGGGAGAGTAGGGGAATGGAGAAAAAAATCAGGATATGCCATGTACAGGTACAAATTCCCTATGATATGTGTGATCATTATGTATACCTAAAATGTACCAATAAACTTAATTTAAAAAAAAAAAAGGAAATAGCTTTTTTGCAAAAGGGAAAGTAATCAACAAATGGAGGCAGGAAGAGAGGTATGAGAAAAACTGAGATGCGTTATGTACATGAATCAACCTCTTATGATGAATGTAATCATTATGTACTGCAAACACATACTAATAAAAATAAATTTAACGTACAAAAAATACTTAGCCTCTTGCCTATTCTTTGTTTTAATTAGTGCACATTTATAAGACTTAATGAATACATTCATAATGGCTAGCTGGTCCCTCTATATAACACATCCCAATTTTTTTATATCCCCTCTCTCTTTCCCTACTTCCCATTTGCCAAAAATCTATCCTCCTATTTCTTGTCTTTTATTTTGTGCCTTATTCTTCAGTTTTCTCACATAGAAAAAATCCCTATGATTTTAAAGCTTGTGGATCTGATTCATTTCATGTAATATTATGGATTCAAAGTACTTCCATTTTCCTAGAAACGTATCTTCTTTACAGCAGAGTAGTACTCCAGTGTGTGGACACCACATTTTCTTTACCCAATCATCTGTTCATGGACACACAGGCCACTTGCACCCTTTACCTGTAATGAACTGCGCTGCTACAAGCATGAGTACACACATATCACTGGGAAGAAGCTAACTCTGGTTTCAAGTAGAATAAGGAACATGGATTGTTTTAGCACAGTTCTTGAGGTGTCTAGATGACTTACTGAAGATCCCCGCTCAGTGTGGGCATCACCTACCAAAAGACCTGGAGTCTGCTTGGAATAAAAAAGGAAAGAAGGAAGTCGCAGCCAACTGTTCTTCTAAGATGGGTCTATTTCAGTTGCGTTTTTTTTTTTTTTTTTCTTTTTGATTGAGTATTTTTTTAGGGCACCTGATTTTTTTCCAAATTATCTGTATATTCTAAATATTAATCTTCTGTTCAAAGGGTAGCTAGCAAAAATACTTATTTTCCTACAATACAGGATGTAGGTGGTCTCTTCCTTCTCTTGATTATTTCCTGAGCTGTGCAAAAGCTTTTTAATTTGATGAAATGCTATTTGCTGAGTCTTGATATTATTTCTTTGAGTAATTGGCAGTCTGTTCAGAGGGTCATCACCTACACCTTTAACTTTTAACATTTAATATTCTTTATCGCCTGATTTTAATACAGTACAATACAATGAGAGGTATGGGTTTAGCTTCTGTATGTAGACAATTTTCTCCATTTGCTAAAGAGATTATCATTCTCTACATTATGCTTTTGGCCTCTTTGTCAAAGATCAGGTGGCTGAACTCTGTGGTGTTGTTTCTCCATACTCTATTCTATTCCATTCGTCCACATGTCTGTTTTGTACCAGTAGTGTGCGGTTTTCATCACTATAGCTCTGTAACATAACTTCCAATACATGACTGTGCTGCCTCGTGCTTTGTTCTTCTTACCCAGGGTTGTATATGCTATTCTGGGCTTCTGGTTCTATATTCATTGTAGGATTGTTTTTCTAGTTCTATAAAGAATGTTGTTGGTATTCTGATTGGGACTGCATTAAGTCTACAATTTTGAGATGGCCATTTTTACAACGCTACCTCATCCCAATAGCAGATGTTTCTATTAAAAACTAAGCAAAGACATAAAACAACAGATAACAAATAGCTCAGTTTAACAGGTCTATCAACTTTCCCAGTCTCTTCACATTGAATAGTTAGTGAAATATTCCTTGAAGAGGTTTTCTGTAAAAAAATAATAATAATAAAAAACCCAAAGAACTAAATTTTTACCATGTTGCCAAATTTCTCTAAAACAAAAAAGCAAAACAATGAAGACAACTCTCACTAATAGAAAAGCTGTCCACTTCACATCCCTTTCCAGGTCCCCATTAAGACCCCATGCAGACCCATGCACCTACACTGTATTAACAATAAATATATATATAAAAATTACTCAAAGTAAATACCTATTGTCAAATTTTAATTACAATGTTTTTACACAACCCTCCAAAAGAAATCATACAACACGTATTATATATAACTGCATATTTTTCTATTAACAGGACATGATTATATGAAGCATTAGCAAAATGTAAGAAATTACTGAGTGGCAGTATAGGGTTAAACTTTATCTTTAACCTATATAAACTAACAGCAATTATGTAACCAAATTTCACCTTCCTGGATGATTATAAATTCTGTTGATGTGGTGGATGCTATAAGACACATATTCCCATATCTCTATGGATTAAAAATATACCTTACCTTCACAGTGTAATTGAAATATTTGGCTGACTGCATAAATCGATGATATCCATCACCTTCTTTTGTAGCCACAGTTATGACTAATAATTTATCTGCAAAGACAGAAAATAATAACATAAGGAGGTTTACCAAGAGGTGAAATGCTAAAAATTTACAGTTCACTCGGGTGATTAGAGATCTCATTAAACCTATGGGAATGTTCTAGTTTGTTAATTTACATGAGACTAAATTAAGAGCTATTGGAAAATTGGTGATTAAAACTGGTTATATCACCAGCAACTGATGAATACATCAAATAACATTATTTTAAGAGTTAAAAAATGCTTTATAGTTTAAAGAAAAGCATATACTCAATAAAGTATCTGAACATTAAGAGGAGAGATTCTACAAAATGCACATTTTAAAATCTGCAATGATTAGGATTCTAATACCTAGCTTCATTTTCACCTACAAATCACTCTAGATTCACATGTCAATGAGGTCCTGTAGCACATTAGTCATAAAGAAAATGATAGCCCTAACCTTAAGAGTGATCTTAATTCTTCAAAGTTTTAGTTTTCCTTGAAAGAGGAAGGAGAACCAAAATTCACACTGCTAACATCAGCAATAGGAAATACCTAGTTATTGACTTGAGTTACTATTTTATAATGGATTATTACTTTTGATATAACACCTCTTACCAAACACAGGCAGATTTAAGGCATTATTTCGAAAATGATCATATAAGCTACTAAAAGGTTTTACGAGGAAAATGCATTTTAAAAATGAGCAAATGCCAAAAGGGCTACAACATTTTTTTTCAGCTCTAAGATTAAGGGTGATCCATGGACCTTTAAGAAAGCCCAGCTAACATCTTCAACATTCTAAGCACTCAATTACTTATCATGTGCTTCTCCTGCAACTGCCATTAATATGGAAAACAATGGGCCTTAGATGTCTCTCAGCAAGAGTCAAGGGTCAGAAACAGCACTAATAGATTATAGAAATCAGTTAAAAATAACTTCCTATGAACCACCAAATTTTGAAAATTACTAAATATATATGTAATATAAACAAATGTAATACACATAATAAAGTAATGAGCAAAAGAGAAAAGTGGGAAGGGTAATTCATAGTATATTAGCTTATTATCAAGGTAGGCTTCAGCTAATTGTAAATGATGGATCTTTGTTGGACACTGACTTGAAAAAAGCAACTATAAAATGGTGCTTACAGGGGCCGGGGAGATGGCTCAGTGGAATAAGTGCTTCCCTGGCAAGCACAAGGGCCTGAGTTCAATCCCCGGTTCTACCAAAAAAAAAAAAAAAGCTTACAAAAATACTCGAGCAATTTAAAAACTATTTATTGCTATCTTAAAAGTATTTTCAGTATGTTCACAGCATTTACATATTTTTAAAAGAGACAATTTATAAGATACATATTGAAGTATTTAACAAAAAAAAATGATCTGGAATCTTTTAAATTTATTTGTGGTAGACAGAAGAAAATGAAGGAGAAAAAGATTAAACAAGATAGCCATATGTAATTGCTGAAACTAGATTACATTAGTACATGTTTGAAATTCTTGTAATTAACATAAGAGTTACGGCCCAGTGTGGTGTTGCAAACCTGTAATCCCAGCACTCTAGAGGCTGAGACAGAAGAACTTTTGTGAGTTAAAGACCAGCCTGGGCTACAAAGTGAGTTCAAGGCCAGCACGAACTGTATAGTGAGATCATCTTAAAGACAAAGAAGAAAAAAATAGAGCTGTTTTATGCAAAATTTATAATCTTTTACTCATTAGAATGACATAAAATTACTTAATCTTAGTATCTTTAACAATCTGAATCATCTTAGTAAAAGGAAAGACAAAATATAAAAGATCCTTTAAAAGTATTAAAATTCAAATAATTATAATTACTACCTTACACAACCCACCTTTTATAAAACAGATATGATAAAGTGAGGTCTCTGAAGAAACAGGATTCAATGACAGACACTCACCTACTAATCTCTAAGAATAACAGTATCTCATCATTTTCTGGGTCTCAGCCAGATGTCTAGCACTATGGTGTCAAAGAACAGACAAATGGAAGCTCAAATGTAAACAATTTAGCCTCTACCTCCAGCTTTTGATTCTGAGGAAATAGGAATATGAAATTCATAATACATCTATAAAGAGCAATGGATTTGAATTATGAAATGAAAATCACTTCATCGCAAAAAGCAAAAGCAAACCTTTGATAGTCCCCCAACATAACTAAAAAGACAATAAGCATTAATCCTTTTATGCTTAATGTCTCATTGGTTACAACAGAGAATACATGGTTAGAATCAGATCTTTTTACTCTCCAAATAATTCTTACTTTCTTAGCAAGAATATTCACCAATAGCCTAACTTCCGTTTTCAAAAACCATGGCTTTAATACTGAAAAATAGTTTTCTAACATAGCCTGTCACCAAATAGTCAAGCTGCACACAAAAAACTCCATCTGAAACCCATTGTCTTAATGACAGTATCACATTCAGTAATTCAGTGCTAACACAGCTGTCTTTAGTACTTAAATCTTTCCAATAAACTTACTCAGAGTTCTTTTAAATTTGCAAACATCAAAACAAACAAAAAAAAATTACCACAGAAACTCGTAGTAGACTGTTTTCACTATGCAACTAACATTTATGACCAGATAACCAGACAGCTCCTTCATCTGTAATGACTGGTCATTTTTAATTTTCTATTGAAGGAACATGTTTTCTTAGTAATGATTAGCACAGTGCTAAGATCAGCAAACTTTAATGTAAAAGAATAAATAACTTTCAAGCTTTGTTGATTCCATTCTCAACTCCCTCTTCTCACCCTCCCACTCTCCTTTTTTCTTTTTACAACTTTTTAATTTAAAAAAAAATAATTTTTGTTGGCTATGCAAAAACACAGCTACTATGGTTGGTCATGTGGGTCTGATGACAAATTATTTGCATTCCAATTCTAACTATACCATTTGTCATTTGTTTTGTTCCAAATCTAAATAATAGAACTTCCTGGTAGTATTTTTATCAGGTAAGTGATTATGAGATGGTTGACACATTCAGGATCCTATATGTGTTACACAGTACACACCTGTTATTTCTATTCAAAAGTTGTATGAGTGTAATAGGATAGAGTTGATAGGTAAACCTCAGCACACGGTACCCGAATCTTTTCCTCTATCACAAATGCTTTTAGGTTAAAAAAAAAAAAACCTTGAAAACAGTCTTAACGGTATTCATTTAAATAATTTAGTGAGTAGCTATAGCTAGGTCTTTCTCAAATTTGCATCTTCACATCTCGAAGTAAGCTATAATTCTAACTCAAATTATAAGTACCACTTGCCCAGACCTTTCTGCCACAGCCACCGGAAGACCATTTTACTAACTCTAATTGAAAGGCTATGGGGCCGACAATATAGCTCAGCAAACTTAGCACCTACTTTGGCAAGCTCAGGGACCAGGGTTCGATCTCCCGCTCCAGGTGCCAGGCTGGCCCCGCCCCCGAGCACGCTGAGCCAGCTATGACGTTCAGGTGTGGTGGTGCACACCTGTAATCCCAGCGCTGGGGAGGCTGAAAACTGGAGGATCACTACGAGTCCACTGCGCTCTGCCTAAGCAGGTGCTTTAGTCCACTGAGCTATCAGGCCAGCCTGAAAATTTTTAAGACTAATTCTGTATAAAGCAAAGAGAAAGGAAGTCTAAAACTTCTGTCTTCAGAAAGACCTGCTTGCAGGTTTAGCCTTTGGCTGGAATCTGCAAAGTTGGAATTCAGAAGTTTCCAGATGGCTTTCTAAAAAGAAAAAATAAATTCCCTCACTCAAAGATAAAGAGGGCTCTCTGTGCCTAAAATGTGCAAACCATGTACAATGAGGAACGTGTGTGTTCTTTCTAGAAGGCTAGGACTATATAGAGGTTGCACATGTGACACTGCTCAATAAAAACTGTGAACAGTGAGTCCCTAATGGGGTTTGCTAATAGACAATTCCTCACATGTGATGTCACAGCCAGGCATTCAGGGAATTATGCACATTTTGTTTCATAGGCGCAGGCTGTTAAAAATTTGTATGTGGTTTTCCTAGACGTCCTTTATGTGCCTTTTCCCCTTGCCGATTTTACTCTGTATCATTCCATTCCAATAAATAACACCAATGATTACAACTCACAATGAATCCTCTCAGTCCTAGTGAACCCGTCTACACAGGTGTAGTCTGAAGCAAGCCTGACATACGCTTCTAGCTACAGGCAGCAAGTCTTCATGTGAAAGAGGCACCACGGGACTAGCTGGCTACACATCTGATACGTGGTCAGTTACAGATTCTGGGCAGAATCTACAGCCAGGCTAGAGATAATAAAGAGACTTCAGCTAACCTCCAGAAAAGAAGTATTTGACACAGAAAACACTAACGCCTTACTTCCTCTATAAAGGATGGAACAAAGACATCAAGGAAAAATAAGACTTGTCCAGGATTTTGCTGTTAGGTGGTAACCAATTTAGGAATAAACTCAGGATTTACAAGTCAAAACAATTTGTTTTTGTAGATCTTTTTGTACAATTTTCCTGTTTAATTACTGAGTCACTCAAACAACTAAGAAATAAAAGCCACACCGTCTTAGGAAAGAAAAAATTGTATTTTGTGGAATTGCTGAAAAATATTCAAGACAAAATTCCTAAAGAACAATTCATGTCATGATTTCAACAAGGACAAAAATCCTAAAAAGGATGTGTCAGAGAAACATGGGTAGATTCCCTAACATTTTTTTAAGGGGGGAAAAAAGAATAAATCCTTCAAAAAGAAACCTCTAACCACTAACGCTATGGACAGAGCATCTTCACACACGTTAGTTTCCAGGTAGGTGCCTGGATCTCCATTGCCACTCCGACAACATATACAGAGACAGATCATTAAGAAATGCGCCAAGAAGTGGGGATTTCCATGGGTGGTCCCAGGCTGCCCTGGGATGAGGACTGTCCCAAAAACAATGAGCTTTCCATTTTAAAACTTATCAGGTTCTGACAAGCCACAAGGAGTTGGTAAACATTAACAGTATCTAAAATGGGACTCAAGTAGGCTAATGTTACCAGTTATTTAAAGAAGGAGTTGTGACAAACAATTTTGCATGGGTGGGATGAGGATAAACTCTTATGGCACCAAAAGTTCAACCAGGTAAAAGGTGAAGCAGATCTGATTTGGGCTCCCAAAAGTGATGGATGTCTAAAACCACCACTGTTCTTCATGAGTATTTCAAACCACAACATACTTTGGTAAGAGTTTATTTCAAACAAAAATGAACACATGCAAAAATTAAGAACTTTTTAAGATTGTCTATTTTTTTTTCTTTGGGAATCCATATTTTCTTGAAGATACATGTGCATTTTTATGTATATTTATATAGGCATTTATTTTTTATTTTTAAAATTATTAATGTATGTTTGAAAGACATAATGATTACATGCACTGCATGAAGTTGTACATGTGCATAATATATCTTACTTTACATACACTCTTTAGTTTGTTTTTTTGATAATCTCATAATGAATGGAAGACAAATTCCAAGTCCAAGTACAAAGAGATACTACTAAAACCAAGAAACCTGGGCCAATGAGATAGCTCAACAGACTAAATGCCTGCTTAAGCAAGCACAGGGGTCAGGGTTTGATCCCTGGCACCATGTGCTACACCAGCGCCACCCCCGGGCATGCTGAGCCACTGAGTCTGGGCATGGTGGACCATGCCTGTAATTCCAGCACAGGGGAGGCTGAGAACAGGAGGATCACTAGGAGTCCAAGCTTCACAGTGAGACCCTGTACCAAATACATTAAAAGAAAAGAAGAGGAAACAAAGAAATCCCAATAGCTAATAATTCCCACAGCACTGTAAAAGTTCAAGACATTTAAGAAAAACAATTTAAGCAAATTGCTATACCAGAAAATACATCAAAACTGGTATATTTATAATAAACAAAACAAATTAGGTAAAAACTGAAAATTTATGTAACTTGATTTTTTTCTACTATGAGGTTCAATTTTTAATATAATGTATACAGCCATTTTTATAAGCATATTAATTTAAAAACTCATTGACAGAAAAAACTTTATAATATACATTTAAATAATTTGTATTCTCTTAATCATAACAATATCCATGTATTTATATATATGGATCACTACATTTAATCTGTAAAACATACACTTTATGTAGAATGACTTTTTTTTTTTTTTGGCAGAACCGGGGATTGTACTGAGGCCCTTGTGCTTGCCAAGGAAGCGCTTATTCCACTAAGCTATCTCCCCAGCCCCTAGAATGACATTATAATAGCTCTCTTCAGGAATATCCCACTTTCCCTTGCCATCCCTATCAATCCCAACTTGCTTCTCAACAACTCCCCAATGCTTAAACATCCAGAATATGACCAAACACAGTAAACAGTAAAAAGCAAAGCAAAAGGAACCCACTCCTCCAAATCCATATCACGCCCCTCTGGAAACATGGAGATAAAATACAAAGACTGGAATGCAACCAAAAATTATATGCTGAGATTCCACAGAACACTCTTAGAAGAGGAAAATAAAATTCACACACCAATACATGATTGTGGTAAAGCAAGCTTTAAATCAGATTTTTTTTTTTTTTTTTTAATAAAACCCGAGCTGGTCCGCAGCTATAACTCAGCGGTGTAAGTGCCAGCCTGGCAAAGCACAAGGTCCCAAGTTCAATCCCCAGCAACGTAACAAAGAAAAAGTAAAAAAAAATTAAACTTGAGTTTTAAAAAAAGAGAAAAAATATGATTCTATTTACACTACTTGAACACAAGTTCAGATTGAGGCAATACACGAGAAAGCTGGCCAAAACAAAGTGAAAGGATTGTTAGCAATCCTAACAAGAGAGGCAATGATTTCCTTGCAGTCTGTACAGCCCACATGTGAAAAGTAGATGACTCTTCTATCTTTTGGGGGGAGGGTGTTACGGTTTGGGTATAAGTGTCCCCCCAAAGCGTCATACACTCACAGGACAGCTTGGCTTCTGGAGTTTGTGATTCTTTTTTTTTTTTTTT